>CABEEJ010004316.1:43645-66244 GCA_901482245.1 Timema douglasi
TTTCCTCCCCCCCCCCCCCCTTTTGTGTTTCTTTGTTTCTTCTTTGAGTAAGTTCCGTTGCTAATTTCCCTCCCTCCTGGTGAGTTCTGATAGAATGAAACCTAGTTCTAGTGACAGCAGTGTTCAGTGTGAACTGTGTTCCTCTCTGTCCAGTGACAGCAGTGTGAACTGTGTTACTATGTCCAGTGACAGCAGTGTGAAGTGTGTTACTCTGTCCAGTGACAGCAGTGTTCAGTGTGAATTGTGTTACTCTGTCCAGTGGCAGCAGTGTGAACTGTGTTCCTGTCCAAGGTCATATCGAGAATGGGAGCTTCAATGAGTGACTTGATCTACAAGATGAAGGTAGAGGAGATGCTCTCACTTCACAGATTGGTTGTGTCAATTAACAAAGACAGCTAACAAACACTTCTACTGGACCCACCTTGAACCTGAGAGGACCAACCGGGGGTTTGGCGTAAGGAACCCCTCGGAAAGTGAAGTAGTGGGTGCCATCTGCTGTTGTACTGGTAGCTCCCAGCAGCTCTCCTTGAGATGTTTCCACAATCACCTCCTCGGCCGACACCTGGCAATCACACAGACATCACTCGTTAGCTCATCTCCTGACACTGGCAATCACACAGACACCATTCATTAGCTCAACTCCTGACACTGGCAATCACAGACATCACTCATTAGCTCAACTCCTGACACTGGCAATCACACAGACGTCACTCATTAGCTCAACTCCTGACACTGGCAATCACAGACATCACTCATTAGCTCAACTCCTGACACTGGCAATCACACAGACATCACTCATTAGCTCAACTCCTGACACTGGCAATCACAGACATCACTCATTAGCTCAACTCCTGACACTGGCAATCACACAGACATCACTCATTAGCTCAACTCCTGACACTGGCAATCACAGACATCACTCATTAGCTCAACTCCTGACACTGGCAATCACACAGACATCACTCATTAGCTCAACTCCTGACACTGGCAATCACAGACATCACTCATTAGCTCAACTCCTGACACTGGCAATCACACAGACATCACTCATTAGCTCAACTCCTGACACTGGCAATCACAGACATCACTCATTAGCTCAACTCCTGACACTGGCAATCACACAGACATCACTCATTAGCTCAACTCCTGACACTGGCAATCACAGACATCACTCATTAGCTCAACTCCTGACACTGGCAATCACACAGACATCACTCATTAGCTCAACTCCTGACACTGGCAATCACAGACATCACTCATTAGCTCAACTCCTGACACTGGCAATCACACAGACATCACTCATTAGCTCAACTCCTGACACTGGCAATCACAGACATCACTCATTAGCTCAACTCCTGACACTGGCAATCACACAGACATCACTCATTAGCTCAACTCCTGACACTGGCAATCACAGACATCACTCATTAGCTCAACTCCTGACACTGGCAATCACACAGACATCACTCATTAGCTCAACTCCTGACACTGGCAATCACAGACATCACTCATTAGCTCAACTCCTGACACTGGCAATCACACAGACATCACTCATTAGCTCAACTCCTGACACTGGCAATCACAGACATCACTCATTAGCTCAACTCCTGACACTGGCAATCACACAGACATCACTCATTAGCTCAACTCCTGACACTGGCAATCACAGACATCACTCATTAGCTCAACTCCTGACACTGGCAATCACACAGACATCACTCATTAGCTCAACTCCTGACACTGGCAATCACAGACATCACTCATTAGCTCAACTCCTGACACTGGCAATCACACAGACATCACTCATTAGCTCAACTCCTGACACTGGCAATCACAGACATCACTCATTAGCTCAACTCCTGACACTGGCAATCACACAGACATCACTCATTAGCTCAACTCCTGACACTGGCAATCACACAGACATCACTCATTAGCTCAACTCCTGACAATGGCAATCACACAGACACCATTCATTAGCTCATCTCCTGACACTGGCAATCACACAGACATCACTCATTAGCTCAACTCCTGACACTGGCAATCACTCATTAGCTCATCTCCTGGTACTGGCAATAACACAGACATCACTCATCTCCTGACACTGGCAATCACACAGACATCACTCATTAGCTCATCTCCTGACACTGCCAATCACAGACATCACTCATTAGCTCATCACCTGACACTGGCAATCACACAGATGTCACTCATTAGCTCATCACCTGACACTGGCAATCACACAGACATCACTCATCTCCTGACACTGACAATCACACAGACATCACTCATTAGCTCATCTCCTGACACTGGCAATCACAGACATCACTCATTAGCTCATCACCTGACACTGGCAATCACACAGGCATCACTCATTAGCTCATCTCCTGACACTGGCAATCACAGACATCACTCATTAGCTCATCTCCTGACACTGGCAATCACACAGACATCACTCATTAGCTCAACTCCTGACACTGGCAATCACACAGACATCACTCATTAGCTCAACTCCTGACACTGGCAATCACACAGACATCACTCATTAGCTCAACTCCTGACACTGGCAATCACACAGACATCACTCATTAGCTCAACTCCTGACACTGGCAATCACACAGACATCACTCATTAGCTCAACTCCTGACACTGGCAATCACACAGACATCACTCATTAGCTCAACTCCTGACACTGGCAATCACACAGACATCACTCATTAGCTCAACTCCTGACACTGGCAATCACACAGACATCACTCATTAGCTCAACTCCTGACACTGGCAATCACACAGACATCACTCATTAGCTCAACTCCTGACACTGGCAATCACACAGACATCACTCATTAGCTCAACTCCTGACACTGGCAATCACACAGACATCACTCATTAGCTCAACTCCTGACACTGGCAATCACACAGACATCACTCATTAGCTCAACTCCTGACACTGGCAATCACACAGACATCACTCATTAGCTCAACTCCTGACACTGGCAATCACAGACATCACTCATTAGCTCAACTCCTGACACTGGCAATCACACAGACATCACTCATTAGCTCAACTCCTGACACTGGCAATCACAGACATCACTCATTAGCTCAACTCCTGACACTGGCAATCACACAGACATCACTCATTAGCTCAACTCCTGACACTGGCAATCACAGACATCACTCATTAGCTCAACTCCTGACACTGGCAATCACACAGACATCACTCATTAGCTCAACTCCTGACACTGGCAATCACAGACATCACTCATTAGCTCAACTCCTGACACTGGCAATCACACAGACATCACTCATTAGCTCAACTCCTGACACTGGCAATCACAGACATCACTCATTAGCTCAACTCCTGACACTGGCAATCACACAGACATCACTCATTAGCTCATCTCCTGGTACTGGCAATCACACAGACATCACTCATCTCCTGACACTGGCAATCACACATACAATACTCATCTCCTGACACTGGCAATCACACAGACATCACTCATTAGCTCATCTCCTGGTACTGGCAATCACACAGACATCACTCATTAGCTCATCTCCTGACACTGGCAATCACACAGACATCACTCATTAGCTCATCTCCTGACATTGGCAATCACACAGATGTCACTCATTAGCTCAACTCCTGACACTGGCAATCACAAACATCACTCATTAGCTCAACTCCTGACACTGACAATCACACATACATCACTCATTAGCTCTTCTCCCGACACTGGCAATCACAGACATCACTCATTAGCTCATCTCCCGACACTGGCAATCACACAGACATCACTCATTAGCTCATCTCCCGACACTGGCAATCACACAGACATCACTCATTAGCTCATCTCCCGACACTGGCAATCACACAGACATCACTCATTAGCTCATCTCCCGACACTGGCAATCACACAGATGTCACTCATTAGCTCATCTCCTGACACTGGCAATCACACATTTAAAGACACCATAATCCCAAGGTAAGTAATACATGTGTAACATAATATTTTAGATAAAGAGTCATCCTGTTGATCTAGATATAAAGAATTCGGGCCCTATCCTATTTATAAATAGCAAATCTTAGTTATTCAATTAAAACATAATCTTTTACCAAGTGATCAAATGGTAGGCCTAGCACAAGTGTAAATAAGATGACAGAGCACATCTTGATTTATCTCTCCTCTTCTCCGCAGATGACCGGGATCTGATTGATAACGAATTCGTTGCATCATTTGATAATAAAGTGTGGTCCAAAGTTTTAAAATTGTGGACTACTAATAGCAATTAGAAACAATTAAAAAAATTAAAACTAAAAGATGAGCGCTAAAACTAGGCGCCACATCAATAAAATTTAGATAGGAATCTCTATTTCTACTTCTGCTCTATGGCACAGATCGCGTTAACACGAACTCTTATGTTAGATACCTGTAACTACTTAATAAATAATCTATGCTACTTACCAGTTACTACAGGTGAAGTTAACCCCCTACTACTTGTCTCTCTGGAGTCTGGTGGTATTATGTTGGAGTCAGTGATCTCTATAGGATCCGTGCAAAGTGCAAATAAAATATGAATTCACGACACTAGCGCAGGGTAAATCCAAGCGGTATCATGTTTACCGCGACCAAATATTTGAAAATCCTCAAATATAACTCACCATTTCTTGTAAGCTACCTAAGTTGGTTATAAAAACCTTAAAACACATGAGGATATTATTAAAACTCCCATATTCCAATTGGTTTGCTTTGAAAAAATTGTTTTCTAATGAAATGGAGATTAAGGGATAAACATTTTTCAATATAATACCACAAGAAATAAATTATGAAAAAACTTAATCTTTTTGAAAAAGGAAGTTAAGAGATACATTCTGGAAAATAATTTTGACCGTGTGATATGTGGGTGAAAAGGTATCTGTAATTTGGTTGCAACTGATGTTGTGATTGCAGCAAAGTGTGTACGTATACTGTACTTATTGTTCTCTCTTTTTTAAAGATTTTTTTAATATACTATTGTGTTTATTTGTAATTTTACTATCATTGGGGTGAGTGCATCTAAAATAATAGGGCTGGGTGAGGACAAATAATGTATACCATGTAATAGACGTCACTTTCCTAAATGTATGTAACAAGTTAGTGAATGAACCACGCCTACATTAGGATGTTTATATGCAAATGAGGCGATTTTGGCTCTTCTTATAAACAAATTCTGAATAACTAACTGAAAAAACTATGAGGTTGGGCGCTTGTTGTACATCACAAACAAACACACTCCTTACTGAAGTGGGAGAACTCCCTTTATTTCTTGGGCGCCGTTTGTTGGCGGACAAGTTTTTATTAAAGATTGTTCAACTTCTAGTTATCTGCGACGAAGACTTCGGATCCTTACAAATTATGTTGAAACCAAACAATATTGGTTAAACAAAACATGCTCATCTCTGGTGGGTAGTTTTTTGGATTTAAATGAACTCCGTCAATATATTTTTTTCTCTTCCGTATCTGGTACAGTGTTTCATTGGGGAGCATGATGCCCTTTAGGATGTACCAGTGATGTTATCTATTCCTGGCTCACGAATAAAAAGTCACCCATCCGATCGAACAGAAGTTAAATTCAGTATGGTAAATGAAAGAAAGATGGAGTAGATACAAACTTATATTTACATAAGGTGCTAGGAGGGGAGGGGAGCCAGTTCTAGTGGGTGCGGCCTTCTATGACAGTAGTATTAATTATGGTCAGTCATATAGACTACAATCCGATGCATCAATATTTACGGTGGAATTATTTACTATCCTAAGGCATTGAAATATATTGTATATTATATTTACGTCCGCAGCTTGTAGTGGTATTATGCGATTCCCGTAGCACTTTGGAGACTATAAGTGGCTTGTCAAACCCACCATCACACCTAGTGATAATTCAAATACTTGAAGAGTGCGCCTTTCTACGAGATAGGGGCTACGAATTGGGGTAACAATGGATTCCTAGTCACGTGGGTATAATGGGTAATGTGAGAGTAGATAGTTTGGCATATAGTGTAAATTTATTTTCTACTGTACAGGAAATACTGCTACCGTATAGTGACTTTATACCGAGGGTAAAACAGAGAAGTCGGGTTAAATGGATCGAATGGTGGGAGACCACATGCCAGCAGAAAGCAAAATGATACCATGGAGTTTGTGGTACAAAATTAGTTACACCATGGTTTTCAGGAGTTAAGGGCAATCAAAAGTTTATTTGTACATTAATCCGCCTTTGGCTTGGGCACGCGTACACGAAAAGACCAACTTTATTTGATGTGTGAGGTACCGTCCTCACATTGTGTGGTTTGCCACGTTCCGGAAACATTAAAACATATATTTATGACCTGCCCTGTACATCAGTTGGCTCGGGGAAATTACATTCTTAATTATATTGCAGGCTTTTCTTTAGTTAATGTATTACGCTCAGACAACGTTACTTTGTATAGGAGGCTACAATTTCCTTCTAAATATAAATATGTCGGTGTAGATACGAACAAAATATGTCTTCCCGGTTTTATTGTAGACGAAATTCGTGGTTAGATAGGGCCAGGTTATTTGGGTCACAACTGGAGTGAGCTAATAAGAAAATCAAGAAAGTGGAATCGGGAGTAAATCAAATACAAGTACTCCTGGTTTATTGAAGACAAAATCTTCAGTGCCATTGAAGAAAGAAAAAAAAAATCGATGAGGTTTATACTGCAGACATATGTTCAAACTTTGTAAAAGTTTTTCTTAACTGAGATAGATGGGTAATATGAGTGTAGGAAATGATCACCAAGAACGAAATTTTATTTTGATATAAAACTCATTCCTCTAACACCAATACTTTTCACAGTTTGATATGTTTAGCTAAGAGCTTTTCATTAAATTGAAGATTGACAGAAAGACCAGTCCATCATTCCGTTCCTAAATTTATTTTTCCTAATCTACTATTACTAACTTTACAGTAATTATTATGTTAAATGTTTTAAATCTTATTTGGTTACCGTTCCTACATTTATTTTTCTTACTCTACTATTATTAACCTTACAGTAATTATTATTATGTTAAATACTTTCAATCACTTTTGATGGTGCATTCTGTTCATAATATAATTATTATACTCTCCTTATAGATTAGTGAATAGTTAAATCTAAGATTTATAAAAACTGTTGTCCACTTTGTCTGACAATAATCCAACCATTGATCTCTATAATATAAGTGGATGGACATCTGCGGCTAAAATTTCGAGCTGTCATTTGACCCCCATTGTGTAAGAGAGAAAAACTTTCAAGCATCTCTTTATCTCTTTCACACATACAAGGAAATGTGGCATTTCGACATTGTTCACTAATTTTTATAAATTTTAACCTTGTTACAACATATAAACATTAAAAGGTTGTCTCACTCACCATTCTGGCTCCAGTTGACCCATTTCAGCAAAACTATAACTCAACAACACATCAAGGCACTGCCTAACATTAGACTAAAGTGAGGCTCGAGGTTCATTTCCCAATGTCAGTGCCAGCCGCGCCCACAGGAAAAAAAGAAGAAGAGTGATATGAAGAGTGATGCATCTGGAGACGTGGAGCATGCTACAGTATGTTCTCAGCACATGGTTGCCCCAACCCCTCTCACCCTCCTTTTGTTCCCGGGCCTCGAGAGTACGTGGTGTATTTTTAGGGTATATAATGATGGTGTGTCTGTGATGTAGGCACATACTACTTGCTGGCTACGAGGTGAGCGACTTTGCCAGAGGCTTATTTAAACATTAGGTTATTCAAAATTTCCTTTTAGCTTAAAATGTTCTATTCTATTCAAAATTATTGTTCTGGACTAATAATACTTAAAACTTATTAAATATTGGAACTAAAAGGACTTTGTAAATTTTGGGCTCTTAAAGCCATGGTCATATTTAATATCTTTGGTCGGTTATTTCAAACCGTTTGTTCCGCTTTATTATGATCCCGATGGAAGATTTTTGTATCCTGTGTCTTATTTAGAAACTTCTGCTTATCAGATGGGTTTTTTACCCTTTGGGTACCGCCACTTGGGATGGTCATTTAAACTGATAGCGTCGTTTGCCAACGCTTATTATTTTAATATTTTTAGGAATTATGTTCTTGTTATTTATTAAGAGACTATTTATCATTTTTGGAAATGTTTAAAGTTTATGTGTTGTTGGTCAAAGAAGGGGCCGCCAGCCGGCGAGATTATACCATTGTCTTGACTTTATTATTAAATGTTTTCGCGAACATTTAGGCGGTGTAGTTTCAATATTATAACCTTTGTGAATAGATTCGAATACGTCTAATATTCTTATATTCTGGTGGGAGGAAATTTGTTAAATGGGACTATATTGTAATTGTTTGACCTTTAGGAACCGTCAATAAGGATAACTTAACTCTCATCTGTATTTGCTGGATCGCATTCCTGATTGATCATTTATACCTGGATCCATCATTTGATAATTAATTTGTTGTTATGATAGGACTAATTGAGATTAATACAAAGGTCAATTTAGTATAGATTAGATAATATGTTTTGAGTCGCCATTTATGGGCGAGAATCTTGTATCACGTCAGAAGTTACCTTTGACCACTTGTCTCACAGTGTATAATGCCGTTTGGACTTTGGCTAATTTCTGAGGTTCATCAAACCAGTTTTCACCAATTAAATGAATGTTTGTCTCTAATATAAATTTCCAGTAATTAACGCTTTTGTTGTCTCACCTTTTCATTGAGTTATATGTGATTTGTTATCTGAATAAAATAACTCTCATGTTACCATCCCCGTTTTGTTATTTCTGAATGGTTGATAAAAAGGGGGCTTGCAGAATATATGAGATATATCAATGTATTATTAGTTAAATGAAATAAATGGGCTAAGAAAAGCTTTGAAGAGTATAACTAAGGCTAACACTCATGTCTTGTTTATTTAAATAAGTCGATTTAGGTTAAAACAATAATACTTCCTACACGCCTCTAAGCTAAATTGTCGTTTGAACGTACGACTTCTATACAAAGTTTGTCATTCGAACCAAAGTTATCAGGTTTTTATTGATCTTATTTCATTATAGTTATCGAACATTAAATATAATATGGTTTCTAAAATCAATATACAAACTGAGAGCCAACTTTAAATATATTGTAATGTAGTAATACAATCCTATAAACTAAAACATTATTTTAATGTAAAACTACTACACAAATTTTGTAATTCAAACGAATATAATTAAGTTTGAAGCTACCTTTTTTTTCCATTTTAGCTTTCGAACTTTAAATATAATATTGTTTCTGAAACCATTATATAAGCAAATAACAAATTTTAAATATATGGTAGTCCAGGCATAATGTAAACAACATGGGTGCTAGCTACACATTTTAATATATAAAAGGTTTTATTCTTATTTGTACAATATTGCCTTTAAAACTGAATTGCATTTCTTTCAATGTAAATGTTGTATAATTGTAACAGTGTTTATTGTTGTCTCATTCTGTACTACTGCGAGTTGTTTGCGACAAATTGAATGAGTACGTCTATTCTCAAATCGAGCTAAACAAGCACTGCTGTTTTAAAAGTGGAGGGACAAGGCCCCGTTTTAAGTCTTGACACTGTTGCCAATATTTCAACAGCACAACCAAACAGTGATGACAAAGTGAGACCAAACAAATGTGTTGTAGCGTTTTATAAAAAACTACAACGTTCAAGATTAAGAAAACAATTGGACACTACATAGTTTCTAGTCATATCCCACTACAACTACAATAGCATGATGGCTAACCTCACCAATGCCCCTTTCTTCTGTTTATATCCCAAGCTGACTATCTCCCACAGGCACAACCGGCTAACGTGAACGTGTTGATTAGACTGAAAGCGCGAGACAATAAGGCGCGTCAACACCGTGTGTTCGCTATGGACGCCGGGACGAGTGAAGTAGGACGTTTCCAGCGCTAGACGGTTCCATATACTAATTATACTGTTCTGGATCCTTCCAGGACCTGCTCATCACATTTTCCCCGTCTACTATACCCCTTCTCTCTTTTTTCTCTATATATTTTCGTCTTGTGTGCGTAATCCTTACTTCCCCCCTATCCGAGCAATAGATTGTAACGCCGCCCTTACTCTTCCCCAAAGAATAAGGCTGGCGCACAAAAGATAATAAAATAAAAAATAGCAATTGCAAAGGGGCTGTGAGAATACAAGCAAAAGTAAACAGGCCAAATACAGGCCCATTTACTTACACTCTCCACGAACTCACACCTCAATTACATTGATGTTCATAACTGAAAAGGGGATGGCAAAAAACAGCAAACCTGGATTTAGAAGAATATATGTCAATGGTAACAATTTGTAGTTTTATTGATAGCAAGAATAAAATTGAACAGACTATATAAAAAAGGCGATTAAGTTTTACAATTTGTAATTTCTTACAATTCATGAAGCAATTAGCCTACGAACATAATATCGTAATTGAAACCAATGAATAATGAACTCTTTAAGCCCGCAAGGCCAACGAGTTAAATGACAACAATATTCCAATACAAAAACTGGCTATGCAGACAAAAATACTCCTTACGAACGATAATACAAGACTTTTGCCGTATGGGCCATTCAGTTAAAAGGGGTTCATAACAAAACACTTATAACTTTATATTTACAATACGAAACTTCCCACTGCCTGATGGGCATTTTCGATACAATCAATTATCCTCAGATATCTCTATTATATCTGCCGCTCTAGTAAATATTTTTCTTACTAAACAATCAGGAAAAAATGCCCTATAGGCGATGCAAACAATAAACATTTATCAGTTAAATATGATTCCAGGTAAAGTAGAATATTCCTGTTTAGAATAGACTACAACATCCATAGTGACGTTAGAAATTCTAAGTACAAAATATCGGACATAATTACAAGTTAAATACGACGAAAAGAATCTAAGTCCAATATGATCGACATTTTTACAGAGTCCAAAATGATAGACATATTTACAGGTTGAAAAGATTCTAAGTCCAAAAGGTTAGACATATTTATAAGTTAAATATGACGAAAAGATTCTAAGTCCAATATGATCGACATTTTTACAGAGTCCAAAATGATAGACATTTTTACAAGTTGAATACGACGCAAAAAGAATTTCTAATATACAACAGCCGAAAAGGGATTTCGTACCTTGCGAATATTTCCTAGACACCCAAGGTGTGTCCTAGGGGACAGCCCTGTCAAGAAATACCGTCCATGTTGAACAACACCAGTATTTATATGATTATACAAGCTCAAAGAGGGGGAAGAGGGGTAAATACAAAACATCGGTCAATACGACATAACGACGGGAGGGAGGGGTTAGAATATCAGGGTAAACATACGCGGAGCTGGTCGAACTTACGAGAACAATAAACTCTGGCGTAACAACCTTTTTGCGCAGGCGCGTCACACACTTTCCACACCCCACCTTGAGGTATAGAACACTTTACTAGTCCAATATTTCTCCTCGTTCAGTTGATCAATATTTTGGTAGAGGCAAGTTGTTGTCTTTTTTGTGCGTGGGAAACAGTAAATTGGCGCAGCAATAGTGGGGGACTTTGGTGAGTTTTCTTGTTTTTAAAGCTTTTTTCTTCTTCTTCTTCTTCTTCTTGGAGCATATATCCCAAATAAATGCTACAAGATATCAAATAAATACTGCCAGGAGATCAGTGGAAAAGACACTCTTGTCATGATATTCATATTGGACACGTCTACGTGTTCCCAAAACAAAATGTAAGATTCAAATTAAGTTTTAGCCTTTGTAAATCTAAATTATTATTATTATTATTATTATTATTTTTTGGCTTTAAATTGTAATAAATGTTCAGAGTCCTTCAGACTTATAAAACATGTTCAGAGTCCTTCAGACTTGTAATAAATGTTCAGAGTCCTTCAAACTTGTAATAAATGTTTAGAGTCCTTCAGACTTGAAAAAAATGTTCAGAGTTCTTCATACTTGTAATACATTTTCAGAGTTCTTTATACTTGTAATAAATGTTCAAAGTCCTTCAGACTTAGAGTAAATATTCATATTGTCTCAGATTCCTTTGTTTTTGTCATTCTGACTTATAAATAAAATTAATAATATTGCAAGGTAAATACCTAAGATGTTTTCTATTGATCAAATATATATATATATATATATTATTATATATATATTTTTATTGTTTTGTATATATACTTATATATATTTTTATTGTTTTATATATATATATTGTTTATCAATAAAACTTGCACTTATCTATTTAACTCGTGACATGTTGACCTCTACTCTTATTTTACTAAATATTCTCACTCTCCTGGATATTTTCTTTAATCCTTTTTTATTGTTGGTAGTGCAATAATGCCGAGTGGGTTCGGTGGAAACATGAGTGTATAGATCATATAATAATATATGCTTTTGAGTGTCCTATCTGCTCACTCTGCATTTATTCTCCCCTTGTTTTATAATTTTATTATTTTGTATGTCTGCCTTTGTCCTGGAGGATGGAAAGGGAATACAGTGTCTTCAGTAAATTGGGGTATAATACTTCACTATTTAAAAAAACAACTTTTATTCACCAGTCACACTTTTTGCCAAGAATATTGAATCAAACCGTTAAATGGGTCCCCTTGCTAGCAACCAGATGACAAACTTTGGCGTCACGATTTGATCCGTTTGCAAGTCACGTTTTTATGTCCATCCAGAATAGTACAGAAATAATTGAATTCAGCTCTGTCATTAATACGTCTACCTTATGTGTTAAGGGTCTCGGGTTTGATTCCCGAAATGATATATATTAATATTTGGTGAGTTGTCAGCGTAGGAACTGGATGTTGAGAATTTCTTTGCAAGCGAAATGAGTTTAATCATACAAGTCTACGTTACATTAGGGTAGAACACTCGCATTTAACAGTGAAAATATATTGTATCGTGTCATATAAATAAATTATTAAATGAATGATATTAAGTTAATACTAGAACTTAAAAAAGTAATTTAGTATACTTACATAATAATATTGAAAATCTATCTATATATAATTTTCAGACAATATAAGCTATTGGCTTTATAAAACGACTTTTAATTTTTATAGCAATAGCCTGGTCATATACTGTAGAAAAATTTGATTTATTTTAGCTAAAAAAAAGTGTTTCTATAAAAACAATTTTTTTCGTTTCCCCTATACTCCCGCCTTAAGCAATATTTATTTAGTTTTGCTATACTTTGTTAGCTCATTTTCCTACTTAATTATTTATTTCTATGAAATTATACTCTTTCTGTACCAATTTGAAAAAGTGTCTTGTTTTTTCTCTCAAAGCTATGCTAATCTTGCCCTGGTGAAAATACTAAGAGCAAATCAAGCTGTGGGTTTTACTCTGGTTTTCTTTTAGTTATGAAACAATCAGTATATAGTCTGGTTTTATCTCTGACTCTGGTTTATTCTGGAATTGATTGGTTATTCTTGGATGCTCTGGTTTTTTATTTTAATAGTATGGTTTTGTTTGCCATGGAATAAAATGGTATTTTCCTGTACAATGGTCTGGTTTGCAATGGAACACAATGGTATTTTACTCTTTGATGATCTGGTTTGTAATGGAATTCTCTTGTACTCTCTGAGATGCTATGGTATTTTTCTCCGGCTCTCTCTATGGTACCATGTTACTTTATTTACTCTTGTTTATGCTGGCGCTCTCTGGGACGCAAAAGTATTTTATCCTGTATCCACTTGGTCTCTCTGGGATGTTCTGGTCTCATGTGTAAGACTATGTAACATTATAAATGATTGTATTTTTTACCATGAATTAAACACTTATATTATATCCTATTCATAATTAATTATGCACTATAATTAATATTATTATTATCATCATCATCATCATCCTAGTTTCTTATATTTTGTTGTTGTGATCACACGTAAGCAACTAAGTGCTATCTATGGAGGTCTGTATGCATTTTCAAATTTATCAAATAATTTGTATAATCTGTGGAACACATGTTTTGTGACTAGCTATGCTATATATACTGTTTATTTTCTCGTCTCTTCTCATTTGTAGATATTAAGTACTTTTCATCAGGTTTGTATTCCTAAACACCTTTTTAATAATCATTTGAAATAAAGTATAATTACTTGGTTAGGATACTTCCACCTTATTTCATATAGGTCTATTAACAAATTTTGGGAAATTTGTGTTCTATATTTAATTAATGAAATTAATCAAACATTTTTAATCCTTGAAATTATTTCCTGATGTGAGGGATTTGAAGATTAGATATTTCTAAAAATAATAAAATACACACTACCTTTAATAATAAAGTTTCCGTGGTTAGTTTGTGAGTTGTCCAGGTGAGGATGCCACTGTCGTGTAGATTCTACAAAGAGAAGTACCCCGAGGTGGAGGATGTGGTGATGGTCAACGTGAGGAGCATAGCCGAGATGGGGGCCTACGTTCATTTACTGGAGTACAACAACATAGAGGGCATGATCCTGCTCTCAGAGTTGTCGAGAAGACGTATCAGGTCGATCAACAAGTTGATCCGAGTGGGGAAGACGGAGCCTGTCGTGGTTATCCGAGTGGACAAAGAGAAGGGTGAGAAACCAAACCATTGTTTGCACCATCAGTTGGCCTCTTCGGGATCTATTGTCAAGTTTTCTTAGTTATCTTCACAAAATTTGTCTTGCCCCAAATTACAAGCTAGTTTAGTTTATCTGTGACTTGTCAGCATTATTCTGTTTACATGTCTGTGGTAGTTGACAGGAAAGGAGGTCTAGCAACTCGCACTGGTGAGTAATTGCTCGCTGCGGGACGGGAATTAGCGTGGCTTGGCCCCACCCCACCCGCTAGCAAGACGATTGTGACAAAGCAGCTACAACTCGACAACTCTTACAGCTCAGTAAGCGCTCGAGTCGCGAGCTTCCCAATACAAAGTCAGTAGCTCCTAACTTGGTTGATGTAAGCGCGGTGTGTGTTTGTCCCAGGGTACATCGACCTGAGCAAGCGACGGGTGTCCGCCGAGGACGTGGAGAAGTGCACCGAGAGGTTCGCCAAGGCAAAGGCCGTCAACTCGATCCTGCGCCACGTGGCGGAACTCCTGCACTACGAGAATGACGAGCAGTTGGAAGATCTCTACCAGAGGACGGCTTGGAAGTTCGAGGAGAAGTACAAAAAGAAAGCGTCTGCTTACGATTTCTTCAAACAAGCTGTTTTGTAAGTCAGCGTGTTGTACTGAACTTTTTCTCTTGTTAATGTCGTTAAATAGTTTTACTAGCACCTTGTGACCAGTCGTCTATCCCAAAATACCACCAAAGCTTCATGTCCCGAGGTTAAGGCCCCGGTCGGGTGTCCCTGCTCCGGGAGCTGTTTAAGGATCTACATGGTTTTTATTTGAGCCATTTAATGTGCACTTTATGAACCAACCAATTATATCAGCACAAATCCTACCATCTAGAACAGACACAGCAACCAGTCTTCCAGTCATTAATTTATCACTGTGAGCGATAAAACTCCAATTTCATAAAGTATACATTCTTTGGTCATGTTGAGAATCAAACCAAAGACCCTTAACTCAGTATACAGACAAGCTACAGACCGAGCTCAGTAGACATATCACTAAAAATATTCACCATATGTACACCACTTTCAAATTTTATGAGTGTTTATTGTTTTGCTGACACTTGTAGACTATCACCCCCCACCTCCCCCCACCCTAGGTTTAACAATCAACCATTGTAGACACAATGTAGAGGGAATAGTTAGGGAATTCATTAATTAGAGTAAGTTTGTCTGAATGCATACTAACTTTATTAAAGTATTTCACATCTCTTTATAAATTATAACAAATATCCTAATATAATACTAGTTATTGTACTATTATAATGTAACGTTGCTGTGCGCGCTCACAACACTGCCGTCTGTTGACCTCCTGTGGGTCATCCGACCTCTGTTCCTCCATTCCTGGCGCGATCTAGAAATAATACAAACACGTGTTAGTGGCAATTACGCTAAGATTTATCTTAATAAACCAGGGACACGTTTAGTGTGCGTTGTGTACGAGCTTCCATGAGCTACACAAGGACGGACTTTGACCAATACAAAAAGGACATAGGACCATTTTCTCTTTCATTGTAGAATCACGGTACTTTATTTACCTGTCCACAACATTTTGTAGAGCGATTTTAAAACTGAGGTTGGTACACTGGTGTTTAGCCAGTTGTGTCTCACATGGTTCGCTGGTTTATTCCTTCCTTTAATTTAATTTTAGTTTGCCGGGGTTCAATCCCCGGTCCCGGCACAGATTTATCTGATTACCAAACCCTTCCTTCACCTCTGACAAGACATCTTGTGAATGTGGGGAATGCCAGGCCTCCACCGTGGTTCGGATCCCACGTTAAACTGTAGGTCCTCCATTTCATCTCACAATCACCCTACCATTACACATTAGCGTAAGTGCGTATAACCCGAACGGGTAGTAAGACGCGGTGATAATAATAATAATAATTTTAGGTTGACAAAACAATTTTACTCATATGCCCTTTTCACTTCAATTGTTGTCAACTTTGACATCATTAGGGACCCGTCAATTCTGGCCGAGTGCGGGTTGGACGAGGAGACCAAGGAAGTCCTCCTGAACAACATCAAACGGAAGCTGACATCGCAGGCCGTGAAGATCCGGGCGGACATCGAGGTGGCGTGCTACGGCTACGAGGGTATTGACGCGGTGAAAGAGGCGCTAAGGGCTGGATTGGCTTGCTCCACCGAGGATCTTCCCATCAAGATCAACCTTATAGCACCTCCTCTCTATGGTAACGCTCTCTCACCCTAGCTGTGTGTTGGTCACTTGTTGCAATGGACACCTGATACTAACTCTCCCACATCTTCAATATTATATATTACAACTTGGTTAGCAAAATATAAGTAGAACATAATTTAATAAAATGTTGCTTCTTGGTGTAACTTTGGCCGCTGATTCCAATGACTTCTACTTGCAGGTGTTTGACTTTGAAAGACGAGGGAAATCGTTGCTTTTCTCAGCCAGTAATGTCATTGCATCGTCTTCTTTCTTCATCATATCCATTGATTTCTCATTTTGTAAATAGAGTTCTTTAACTGGGGAACAGTCTCTAGTACTTGCCGAAACACCACCTGTATCTTTGTTTATAAATTCATCACACACAATCCTCATCACTACTAGCACACACAGATGCTTGGCCATCTTTGTAAGAGTCAACAAATGCTACTAATGGTGGCCAGGTTCTTGCAGGCGAATCTTTGAATATTTTCCACAAACATTCCCCCTGTTTCCTGCAACTTGTACAGCTCTATGTATCGCACACACTACACGTGCCGATATCAATGAGCAGTGGATATACTTTCAAATGTACCTTTACCTCTCATTCCATGTTGTAATACTTTCATCATATCATCACCAAGGTCCAAACAAGCCGAGAGCTTTTGTCCCAGAGCCTGATTGTAACATCCAATCGGTCCTGTTGGGGAAATTGACCAATACTTCCGTCAAAACATCCCACAAAGTGTTTAGACTAACCAACAAACCAGCACTTTTGTCCGCTGCACCGTCAGGGAACATGGCGGCAGTCAAATGGCATGTTTACATGTTGGTTCCGTCACTAGGAGTCCAGTAAAGATTCTGCGGTAACATAATTCAACAAGGGACTGAAAGACTCGGGTTCGTGGTGAATTTATAATGGCCTGTTCCTTCTCAATGGATGAGTTTGAAATAATCTCCTACTGGTTTAGTTGTATTTAATACTTCAATTAACTTTACGTGATCTCAGCTGGCTCTGTAGGGCTGACACCCCCTCCCCTATATTGACAATGCCAACATTCTTTTTATACTCTTTGCAAGAAACAAAACTATTACCTGTTTTACACGCACGTGTCTACCCTCTGTTTATATTTTGAAACTACACTTCCTCGAGACCATTCATATTTAACAGCGTATCAAGTCACACATTTATAACATCGTACCCGGAACAAAACACACAATCGGTGGAATTATCAACAGTTCTGTGACACTAACGAAACACATTAATTAGAACAATGTTTACTTGTTAGAGAGAGACAAATGTTTTAAGGACAGTTTGGTGGCACAAGCCTGATGAATCATCCTTCCAAAATTTGAATTATTTTATAACCGTCAAGTTTGGTATGAAATTTAAGGCACAAGGAAACACAATATCGAAATGGTGTACCAAGAACAATAGTTTTGTTCCAGAGCTCTGTGACAAACCGTAACTGAGATATGGAGTTTTCCGCAAACTTCTAGAGACATACTAAACTGGCTGCCATTTTTAAACGTGTCAATATAAACTACCTAAATGTAGTGGACATCACCTAAAAAATGGTCAATCAACCAATTAATTGTCGTTTGGAGCACTTGAGACGGATTGGCTCGGCAGGAAGACGTGTTAGGGTGTTTGAATGGCGGAACTTCTCTCAGTCATTACTTGGTCCCTGGTGATACTCGAGTAGAAGTAGATCCCTAATAGTGCACGCTCATGTACCACTCCACCACCCAGATATACTTCAAGGAATGTGTTTTATTTGTGTTTCTATCCAGTAATGACAACCTCCACACCCGAGAAGCAGGATGGACTAAAAGCACTCAACAACGCCATCAATAAGATCGACGAAACAATAGTGCTGATGGGAGGTGTGTTTGCAATCAAGATGGCGGTAAGTTTAGAGAATAGACAAAATGATAGACCTAGTTGTATATCGGAGGTTACATTTCTATGTGTACCGCTTCAAAACTTAGACTTTGACCGAGATGTTATAAACATTACAGTTGGAGTGTATACGCCCAACTACTGGTGTTCATACAAACCTTCAATAATGTATGCTAAACCCTAAACTCATGAGTAAATGTGTTCACATGGTTCAAGGAATCTCGGCTGGGTGGACTTGATGTCGAATGTACTAATCCTAGAAATATTTTAACAACCAGCCTAAGAGAGCTCAACATGACATCCATACTAAGTGCTGGTATTTTGTATGCGCCAGTTTTTTAAACCTTGAGTTGCGAGCTCAGTCCTTGAAGGAGGTAGGATTTAATAAAACATTAACATCTCCTCACTTTATCTTGGAGTAGTTAAACAAGAACATATTTTACAGCTAATAATGTGAAAATAAGTCCTGCCCACTCACCAGGAAACAAAACACGTAGTTACGTAATGTTGGGGGTACACCAGTCCCCTCTTCTTGTTGACAGACACCGAATGAACAGTCACTGTTTTAATACCAACCACACCGACCCTGACAAACACTTCCTGCTATAGTTTACTCTCTTCTGTTGGAGGAGGGACCGATGTACCCCGAACAGTGAACTTTGCGTGGTCCAACGTGTCAGGGGTGAGTAAAGTTGAATTTAGAGGGAGTGTGTGCTCGTTGTTTGACGCAGCCCAAGGTGGTGACGGCTACGGACGAGGCGGAGCTGGCCAGACAGATGGAGCGGGCCGAAGCTGAGAACGCAGAGATAGCAGGAGATGACGACGAGGAGGAGGAGATAGAGGGACAGGTGTACAGTGGAGGGGAGGAAGAGGAGGTGGACGAGGAAGAGGACAAGTGAACCTTCATTATCACTGTCATATTCCTGTTCAATAATAAAATATGGTTCAATTAACTGGCAGGTGTTTTACTTTCCTTTCCTCAAGTTCCAGACTCCCTAACAGGGTTTTACTGGAGTTTAAATCAATCACATCCTAGTTTTCTTCATCTGTTTTTAATTGTGTCGCCAGCCAGAGCCGAAAGTCCTCCCATATCGAATTTAACATGAAACCAATCACTACTCTACGACAAACATCCATGTTGTGTGCCTTTCATACATTCTTCAACCAGAACCTGTAAAATATTATATTTTTAAGATATTGTTTTAAAAGTAAACAAACTAAAGATCATCAGTTTAATCTTCTGAGTGTTTGATGTGAGTTATGTAGTTTAATGAAGTAATCCTACCCCTTCCCCCTCACTGCTGGAGGACAAAGACATTCACGGGCCAATGAGGAGCAGTCGGATCAAGTGGCAATATGAGGGGTGTCAGACCTAACAGGTCCTCAATGCTCTGGTGGCTGCAGGTTACCGACCTCGGACCATTCTCACGAATAATATAATTGGCTGAACTTTGACCTGTGCATTCCACAATTATTTTAAAATCTTAGTGTCGTGATCATTCGTAGAGTCAGTCATTTATTAAAAATGTTGGTCACTGATAAATTCTAATATAAATATGGATCTTAAGTAAAACTCTTTTTTTTTCTTGCTTTTACAAGTAATTTGTAAGAAGGTTCAGGAAAGGTGGATAGAAACAGATAAAAGGGACGAACACAATTCACACTTTACACTGCTGCTAATGGACAAAGAAATAATGGCTGCCTCTTGAAGACAATCCCCCGACCTAGGTTTCATTCTATCGGAACTCATCAGGGAAGAGTGAAACGCGCAACGCAACTTCCTAATAGTAAAGAATGATAGAACACATAGGAAGGGACATGTGAAGTGAATATATAACATATCTGTCCAGTGGCAGCAGTGTGAACTGTTTCTATCCACCTTTCCTCCACCTTCTTACAAATATATATCACTAATATAAATATGGTAAATAAAAGTGAGAGTATCAAACTGTGCAATTACAATATATATTTATTTTCAATAAAAGCAATCTCAACTATAGTCCAATTTTCATAGGAAGCACCTTTATGAAAGTACAAACATATTTTATAATATCTAACAAAAGTAACAGTTGCCTATAACACGGCTTGACGTATGGATACATGAGTATTGTAAAGTAGTATTAACTTTCTAAATGCCCGATAAAGGTTCTTTCTATGAAGAAATGCAACATCAACATTGTTGTTTAAAAAAAATGTCTTAACAGTTTACAAGAATATACAAAGCAATTTAACAACAGTAAGAATATACATATGAAATTTACAACTATTCAAAAAAACTGAGTAAAAAGTGAATCTAAAATCTTTTACAACTTCAAAATCAACAATCAAAAATGTTATAAAATATTATTGTTGATGTAATTCACAAAACAACAAATGTAATAAAATACAAACTACACAGTCAACGGAGCGAGGGCAGTGGGGGCCCTCGTGGCAGTTACAGAGGTAGAAGATAACTCACCAACTGATGGGGGGGCGTCACTAGATACATGGTTTGTTTATCAAGTAAAATATTTCCTCGTGTTTTGGCTCCAGTTATAATTTATTATAAGTAGAGTAGACTTGGCTCAAACCATTATGAGCCTCAGGAAATAATACAAAGTGACTATGTTAACGTTATACCCTACAATTAATTCATACAGTCAGATAAATGTTAGGTCACTGGTCTGGGGCCTGGTTGTTGAGTTCACCCTACCTTCCGATGTCCCGGGATGTTTGCATCACTTGCCGAATATGACAACATTTCAAGAAACGTGTCGGTATTACCGATACGGGAGCCAAGAGGAACAACGGAAAGTAGTCGAGTTTGAAAAGATGGTTGGTCTATTGATAAAAGTGCAAGATAGTTCAAGAAAATCAACAAAATTTGGCATCATAGAAATGTTTTAATTGATTTACAAGTTCATCAAAAGCTTCTAATAAAACTTTGTTATTAATAATTGTATAATTTATCTTGACATTACTAACTAAGCAAACTAAGACTCATCCGCCATCGGAACAAGACGGGAGAGTTTGTTAATTACATAAAACTAACGAGCTCAGGGGAAAAAGGGAGAGCCCCAGTTGAAATTAAATTACACTTTTATTTATGTGGTGAAACAGTAAAATGAATACAGGTCCATTTTGTGAGTTACACCGCCTCGGGTCGTATGGAATAGGAAATGGTACAAAAGGAGTAATAGACAAGTTTGTGGGTGCTTGGGATATAACTCTAGAGGTCTCGGTGTGCCTCTAGATACCCTCAGCGGTGTCAAGTGTACCCGGGCAGACCCCCCCGAGCAATGGGGCTCAGGTGTGAAATCATCTGGAGGTTTTCTCAAGTCGCTGCTCAACCAACATAAGACTATTCGCTTACATGTTTGAACCGCTGTCATGCAACTTTGTGATGTTGGCAGGCGACTGACTATCTGGGGTAAGCTCCACACGTGCACGCATGCTCCAGTCTACATCACAACAAAGAACATGTCCAGAGTGAACCAAGCAGGAGAGAGATCAACACCATAAACAGGGCTCACAAACAAGACCAGCCTCAATACACTCGTTCACTTCTTAATATTGTGTTTGATGTTGGACAGAGCTCGTTGCAAGACACAGCGCTGCTGGTGGCCGCACAGCTAGTTAGGGGAGGGAGAGGGGAAAACAGTCCTGCAAGTCTTAAAATAAACATGTGTATGCGTACTATGCAGTGTTGACCATACCGAGAAAAATAACTTAATATGAAAATGATATTAAAATAAAACAAGTCTAAGTCCCCACGAGTTATTTACTAATAGCTCCACACCCCTGTGTTATTTACTAATAGCTCCACACCCCTGTGTTATTTACTAATAGCTCCACATCCCTGTGTTATTTACTAATAGCTCCACATCCCCGGTGTTATTTACTAATAGCTCCACATCC
>CABEEJ010004317.1:0-15728 GCA_901482245.1 Timema douglasi
TTGGTAATCAGATAAATCTGTGTCGGGACCGAGGATTGAACCCCGGCCGCCAGCATAGAAGTCTGACACCTTACCCCTAGACCACCTTTTTCAGTACAATCACTCAACCAGGATTCAAACTTAAATCTTTCAGTCATCAGCAGTCTAGTCTGAGAATGAAGTTTTAGATCGTTCGACCCCCGAAGCGGGTGTTTGAATATTTTGACTACACAGTCCGATTTAAATATAGGAAATAACCTTTTTGTTTCTCAAGTCACTAAACCATGACCGTATTTCGACCCTACCTGGTTTCAAACTAAAGTGTCTCGGTTAACTGTTCTCGACATCAGAGTCGAGCATGCAATTCTAACTTTTCTAAACTTTGACAGAGAAAATCTCGAATTTATAAGAAATTTTGGAAAGTTGTTTTGGATGTATGTAATAAAACAAAACTAACAAAACAAAATAAAAGTTTTGCCCCCACTATTGAGTGTTTACTTGTGACGGGGGGAGTAAGGAGAGGGTGTGACTAAAAGTCTAAGAGGTTCCAAGTAGTGCCTAAAATGAAGTGTGGCTATTCAAGTAATTAGGTTATAAAATTGCTGATGATAAGGTTAAGTGGTTATTGATAAAATTATTAATTAAATATAGGAAATGGCACATGCTAAAAAGAAAGCCTAGTTTTATTATAAAGATCTAAAACTTTTTTTTTTGTGTAATGGCCCTTTAAAAACTCGGCCACAATACAACTTTCTAATCTTCCTTTTGTTCCAGAGTTGGACCTGTGCCACTCTAGCACTGAGGTGGAGCCGGGGCCATGCGTGGCAAGTGGTCTTGAATGTATTCTTGGGACCACCGACGGGCCCCATAGGGGTCTAGAGGAGGTAATTAGCACCACCAAGAGAGTGAAACTGACGTGTCATTACCGGATGATTCAGGTGCAAGGAGCTCAGGAGTGATTGAATGTAACATTCAGATCTAGGAGTCAGAATTCATTCGAACAAAGAAAGAAAAAAAAAACCTAATCTTAGTACTCCAACTCCATTCTGAATGTATCAATGATATTATATTCTTGTTTATAATATAACAGTTTCATCAAATAATTACTCAACCAAAAATACATCGGTGGCCACATGGTCTAAAGGTATATATAGCCCATTTAGTCGGGTTTTATTTCCTGTGACGGGGAGGTTGGGATTCAAATCTTATCCTGGTGTACTCAGGTTGGTTTTCCTGACTGGTTTTTCACCCTCCCTCCACGCAAGAATAAATACATTTAATCTATATTCTAGTGTAGCAAGCGGTGTGGAAACAAAAGTTGGACATATTGGTTCAGTTGATAACGCGTCCAGAGTTCGATTTCCGGCAAGGCTGAAAAAAAATTAATCATTGGGAAAAGTTGAGGTCCCTCTTTCACAATAACGACCGAGGGGGTCTGGTACTTTGTCTGTTATAAAATTAAGCTAGTTTGTAAATCGTGTGGTGATACAAGTCGGTGAGAGAAGTGTACGTTAAATACAATAGTTAATAACAATAAAAACAATAGTACAATCAAATAAGGCACGTGACCCTTATACTATGACACATTAAGTTGCTTACATTATAATATCAAATAGCTTTAAACCTATATTTGTTTACAGAAAAAAAAAATCACGTGACTATGCGTTATGTTTTGCGGGTGCCATTACCCCAAAATCCCTTCTTCTCGTAATTAAAATCAGACGACACCACCCAATCATTTAACAATTACTTTATAGACATATGTACTAACTTAACCTAAGAAATCAACATTGAACACTCAATACCTAACCTTAACACTGGGAATCACGATACCTGAGCAATGGGATGAACACATGTTAGATATTAAGTACAGTTTGGGGTTGAACCACTGTCCTCTCGTCAGTCAGTTGACCCACATGACAACGGAGCCGCGGGCAAACCCCTCCATAATCCCCTCGTGGGATGAACCAAGAGTACATCTGCAAGGTGTAATTCCTCTGTCGCCAATCAAAGCAACTGCTCCGGTGGCCAGAAGAGTAGCCCTCCTGGGCTAGGAAAGTTAACCTACTGCGCTGTGCAGTGCCATTAATTAAGTGTGAAGACAATGAAAGCTTCGGATGCAATCACACATTGCGCCTGAAGGTGTGTCCTCCTGGAAGGTATGCAACCTCAATGCGGCCCAGTCATTGCGTGACGCCTACTTGCCGGGCTGTTCCATTTCCTAACAACTGGTTCAACTTGGTCACTAATATTGTCTGTCGGAACAGAATCCATTGCATTGTACATAGCTGCACATGGCAACAAAATACTCATAGAAGAACTTATATAATTACTTCATCTATAGAAATGGTCGATCTCAGTGGTAATGGGATAAAGTGCTTTACTCAGGATCCAATGATCGTGGGTTAGAGCCCAACCGAAGTTGACAGATATTTTGAGCGATAAAAATCCGTGGCACATCTTCCTTTCAAGGGGAAGTAAAGCCGTTGGTCCCATGCCGATAGTGGCATGTAAGAGAACCCTGTAAAGTATGTGTAAATATCTTTCCTGGCAAAATTGGTTGGTTATTTAGCGCTCACTCAGAGAAATTCGGCGTGTAAGGCAACGGGGAACCATCAAATTTCCTTAACTCCTCTGGTACATGGGTATTTACCGGATGGTGCAGGAAGCACTAATCAGCTGAAGGGTTGAGTACATGCCCAGCTCTAGATGGATAGAAATACCATCAAACCAACCTTCGGGTTGTTGACATAGGAAGAAGATATAGAAAGTATTGTAATTGAAAAAAAAAATTACGGGCAGATTATGAACAATATTAATCTTTTATGTGTCCCAGAACTCAAATAATGGTGTTTTTTTTAGTGTTCTCTGTCCATACCTGAGGCTACAAACAAAACGGTGTGATGTATTTCATTCAAACTTAAAGATTCAGAAACTATATGTTCATATCTCGAGGAGAAAGCGGTATTTTGACTCTAGCGCTAAATTTCAGAATACTTAAATAATTATTGTTTTTGAAAATTCCTCCAATGGTTTTGATCAACTTGATCATCTGGGGAATGTTTAGAATGATAAATATAACTCTGTACTAGTTGTTTCTAATAATTAAATTGATTTAAGGGTTGTTTATTAATAATTGATTTGTGAAAGTTTAAGTTTTTCAAAAATTGCATTATTTCGATCTAAATGTAAATCTTGGGAAAGTTTTAGATTAAAAATAGCATTATATTCATATTTTTCAATTAAAAGGTTAATATGAGGATAGTTTACTTACTAATGATTTTTGAAAATTTGAAATTTATACATGAGAAAGTACCACATTAACTGGTTTACCATTTGTTTTTCATAAAATTAATCGAAATAGTAGTTTCCTTGTACAACTATGAATCGAAATAGTAGTTTCCTTGCAAAACTAGCAAAATCCCTTAACCGGACAAAGTAGTTGATTCAACAGCGATTATTTCACGACTGTATCAATAAACTAAGTTACAAAACCATTTAAATGTAATGACGTCATTCCAATGTCACTAAATGGAATCTTGGGCGAAGAAATCCATCAGACCACTCAAGGTCCTGACAGGAAACATCCTAAAGTTTGTTAAAATCAACGCTGTGTCGTAATCTAAAAGTGCATGTGCCATTTTGACATTTGAGAGGCAGCGCCGATAAATACGTCCGCTACCATGCCCGTCTAAGACATGGTCAATTTCTTTTAGCACCGTGTCTTACTACCCGTTCGGGTTATACGCATATGCACTAATTACACTAATTTGTTAGGGATGAGGAAGGTTAAAATTAGAGGAAATATATCCTCATTTGTGTGGGAGTAGAGTGGAAAACAATTTAGAAAACCCAACCTAGTACACCCAACTTGGATTTGAAACCCGATCTCCCCATCATCGACAGTCTAGTCTACTGCCAGAGTGACGCCTTAGACCATTCGGCCACTGAAGTGGTTGATAGATAACATGAATAATAAAGTTACATTTTACATTTCCCAACATTGTAGTAGCTAAAGAGAATATGACTAAACGGTGTCGCTTTATATAAGTGGAAAATAGTATTTTTGAAATTAACTATTATGGTTGATATATATTGAGAATGTCAAACTCGATTACTCGATACTCTTGCTTCTTACCGGCATCGGAAGATTGAGAATGTCAAACTCGATTACTCGGTAACTCTTGCTTCTTACTGGCATCGGAAGATTGAGAATAAATCTTGATTTAACAATTTTCGTAACCTCAATTTCCGCTCTCAAATGTAAATGAAAGTTGTGCCATTCAATCGAAACGGCAAAGTTTAGAATTGGTTCATTTTTCATTGTGATAATTATTATGATTATTTAGACGTTTTCACTTCAGTACCGGCAAATTGTATGTGTATTCAACGTGACCTTTGAGTTTTAGTTATCTTGTGCTAATAGAACGTAAACGTTTTGTTGAAGTTTATTTTTGCTAGCTACAATTTAAAGTTCTTTTTAAACCCAAATTACGGTACGGTATTTAAATAATTAATATATTTAAATGTGAAGTCAGATGCATAAAAAGGATTGAAATTTTAAATGGTGAGGGAATCGATAATCTAAATATTTAAATTAAAATATGTATGTATTATGTATAAATAATCAGTTCCAGAAATTGTTCAAGCAATTAACTTGTATCATATTCACTTCTTGCAACGCTACCCTCTAGAGACTTGGAGCGTTCTCCCACTAGCGCTGTTGAGTGTGAGCCCGGAAGAACCCCCGGATGTGTGCGAGTTGTAAACTATTCCCACAGTGTGAACATGGCCGGTGGTTCCCAGGTGGTTCTGTACTACCTGCCGAGCCTTCTCCTGACTTCAGTAACCATCTTTCACAAATAATAAAACAAGGAGCAAGATACGACTATATGTACGAGTTTTATTTGAGCCCTTGTAAATCCCACTTCTAGTGGAGTGTAGACCTCCTGATTTTAGTGGGGGCTACACCTTATAACTCTGGTGGAGTGTAGACCTGATTCTAGTGGGGAGTACATCTTTTAGCTCTAGCCCGATTTTAATACCTGATTCTGGTATAGTGTGGCCTGGTTCTAATGGTGTGACCTGATTCTAGTAGTGCGCGGCTTGATTATAGTATATTGCGAACTGATTTTAATGTAGTGACACTTGATTCTGGTATAGTGTGGCCTGGTTCTAATAGTGTGACCTGATTCTAGTATAGTGCATCCCGATTATAGTAGATTGGGGACTCATTCTAGTAGAGTGTGACCGGATTCTAGTAGATTTCGAATTGATTCTATTAGTGTATGACCTGATTCTAATAGATTGCTAACTGATTCTATCAGAAAGTGACCTGATTCTAGTGGAGTGGGACCTGATTATAGTAGTTTGGGATTTATTTCTAGTGAAATATGAACCAGCGTGTATCGATGTAAATGTAAGCTTTTAAAGAGTTATCTGAGCCTGGGTGTGTCAACACAGACAACACGAAGATAGTAAACTCACCGGGTTCAAATCCTGGTCGGCGGCCGTGTGGAACCACGGTTCTAGAAGTTCCCTTACACTGGCCAAGGACACTTTCCTCTCAACAGTCCTTGTCAAGAGGTCGTAACCTCTAACGTCCATATTCCCGAAACACGGACCACACACGACTACACTCTCGATCAGACGACGTGCGACAGATGAAAGTCGCGTCCCATGATCGATCGTCTGTCTCCGGTCATTGTCCTGGACCTTGACCACGCTTCACTCTCGAGGATCGTACCGACACTCAACTGTCGCGCCTCTACTGTCTCGACAGCATCGTCTCTTTGTCCTGTCGAGGGTAACCCACGTGTTCCGGATAGTTCGACAGACAAGGACTTCAATAACAGAGAGGGAAATTAAGGTGCGGCCGAAGGGAGCGCGAGTAATTTTACATTTTTTAAAGCATTAAATTTTGTTGGCCAAAATAAATCAAATGTTTCTCCAGTATAAACATAGCGTTTATTTTTCTGCTTATGCTAAAATCAACAGATCTTGAATATCTATCAAGAATGTCTTGTAGTTTTGTCAAACTTCTCTTTATTTAAAAGGTTTTGACAAAATTTCAGGACAACCTTGACAGATATTCAAAATTTGTTGATATCAGCATGTGCAGAAAACTAAACACTCTGTTGCTACTGGAGAAATATTTGATTTATTTTGGCCAAAAAATTTTAATTCTGTAAAAAGTGTAAAAATACTCTCTCTGCCTTCGGCCTTGCCTTAAATTATTATTATTATTATTATTATTATTATTATTATTAACACCGCGTCTTACTACCCGTTCGGGCTATACGCACTTACGCTAATGTGTAATGGTAGGGTGATTGTGAGATGAAATGGAGGACCTACAGTTTAACGTGGAATACGAACCACGGTGGAGGCCTGGCATTCCTCACATTCACAAGATGTCTTGTCAGAGGCGAGGGCTTACCTTAAAAATGGAAGAAAACAGAGATTGAAATTACTGTAGAAGAAGAGATACCGTCGGGGAAGTTAAAAAAGGAAAGTACAGTCAATTCTCGATTCTACGACCCCGGGAATAGCGTCCCTCTCGAAGTAATGACCCTTTTGTGGGGAACCGTGAAAAATGTGGGGAAAAAAAGGTTGAAAAGTTTAAGGAAATCGCTGTAAAATGTGTTTGTTGCATTTATTTAGGTCGCTGCGTTGCAATTATCTTTGTGAGAACTGTATTACTAGTAACTGGGGTGGGTCAGGTATAAAAAAAGACACCACCTCATCAATGCCAGCCAATATTACTTGACTCTGTCCACCCCCTCCCACAAGCAAGACCATGTTTCCCCGCGCGCGACTGCCGCTACATCACGCGCCAGGCTTGCTTTTGCCATTGTTATTTCGATTCTCGATTTGGTTACTATTTTGGTTTGATTTTGTGAACAATTTTGTGACCCATGCTATTGTTTAACATTGTTATTTTGATTTGGTTACGTTTTTGGTTGGATTTTATGAACGATTTTTGATGACTCAAGCTATTTTTTTAAATTTGATACGAACTTATAATTTTGACGAAATGAGTGAAAGGAGTACCTTCTTCAAGAAATAGGTAGGTTTTATTTTATTTACTTTTTCACGTATTGTCTAAAAAATGCAATTTTTTCGTATGAAGGTGGAACAAAATCTGTTAAAATTCCAATAACGACCCCTTCGAAATAACGACCCTTTTCTAGGGAACCGTGAAAGGTCGTAGAATCGAGAGTTGACTGTATTTTGGTGTATCAGTCGAGCGGCGTTTTAGAATCTACAGTCCAATTTCCATAGGAAGACCCTTATCTGAGAGCTAGAAAGGCTACTAAATCTATGTTCATGTATTCATACGTCAAGTCATGTGATCTGCAGCTGTCACTTTTGATAGGTATTAATTAGCAATACACATACAATATCAATAATAATATAATAAAATGTTATCAATGTTGACCGCAAACAAAATAGGTTAGTATTTTCTAAAATGTCCTTCCTATGAAGATTGGACTGTATGCTGACATAAGTTTGGTAACAGTTTTCCTGCGCTCCACGTCTTACAACCCATCCGGGATATCCGTACGTCCAGTATAATTGAGTAGGGTGAAGGAAAGGTATAATTCAGAGTAAGTGTGCCCACAATTGCGTCGAGAAAAATAATGGGAAAGCATATAGAAAAAAACAGCTCATTATAACAGGCTGGATTCGAAACCCCAGCCTCTTCATATTCACCAAACCAGACCATAAAAGGATTATATTATAGTCCACGTACCCACCATGTGCGTCTAATTAATAATGATCATTTTGGAGATACTATTTAATTAGTTGTGTTGGCGTGCTTGCAAAAAAAAAACTGAGGTTAGAAAATATTCTGAAGATAGCTTTTAAAAAACGTAAAGTAAATCAACTATCTGGGACTTGACAAAATTCTTGTTAAACAGGACGACAAGCCTCGTAGAACAAAAGACGGCGTGTGAGCGTGCGCAAATAAACGACGAGAAATGTGTCACCCAGAACTAAACGCCGCGCACTACCGCGGCGGACATAATCTCGAGTGTAAAAATAAGCCCAAACCGGGTGTGTTTTTCAAAACAATGGCATACAAGAGTCTTGTTTGACAAAGAACAAGCTTCGCCCCGTTCGGGCAAATACCGCGACAGAAAAGAACACGGTCATCTTGAACACATACACACTCAGACAAGAGATTGGCGGCCGCTTCCTCTTCTGTCGAGAGACGGGCGTTACCGCGCGATCAAACAGACGAGACTCAAAGAAACACAAATCAACAAACGCCAGTAAAACACGACCATTTATCAAACCAACAGGTCAACATCACCTCACACGCGTTAAAAAAAACAACAACCTAAAACTACAACACACGACAGAATTTTCCCGTTCGAACAATCCTCAACTAGTGTAAGGCGACTTCGCCAAAATACTCGAGAGATGCTGGCGGGTGGCTGTGGAGGGGATGTCAAGGGGAGAGAGAGGGGTGTATCCTGTCTCTTAGAACAGTCGTCTCTCTGCATTGGTGAACATTAGCCGTCCTTTCTCCGAGGAGGAAACTCCCTCTCCCCTCCTCCACACATGCAGACTTCCGTAGGTGTGTGTGTGTCATACAGCCACAGTGGATCAGTCGACCAATCAGGGGCGGGGGTGATACCTACATAAACTCACGATCCCTTTCTCCCGATCTGTTTGGGTTCCAGAGAAACAACCGGCCGAGAGAGAGAGAGAGAGAGAGAGAGAGAGTGAGTGAAATGGCGAACCATGACAACGTCGTGAGATTCCACAAGAGAGAAATCATCCTCGTGTGAAAACTGGGACGTCAGATGCGCCGATACAAGGTCAAGGTTACAACTTCGGAAGTAAAAAATAATAATAATAATTTACTCATCCCACTGTTTCGCTTACACGTTGGATGTTTCAGGTTCATCGCATTCTCTCCATCTCTCTCTTTCAAAGAACACAATCCGTGTCGTCACGAAGCTCAATTACAAATTAATGAGAGGTGTACAGTAATAAAAATAAGACGACGGAAAAAACAATATCGGGGTCGTTGAATAATTTGTACTTTCAAATGCAATCGACGCTAGCAAAGGATTTTTTAAAAAGAAAAGTCAGATGGGGCGAGGGAGAAAGGGGGGAAAATAAAATTAAAAATACATAATTTTGTATATGTACCGTGTCTTACTACCCATACTCATTCACATGCAGAGCTACACTCATCGGGTAGGGATGAGGAAGATATAATTGAGAGGAAATGTACCAGCATCTACGTGGAAGAAGAGTGTGAAACAACAATAAAAACAAATCCCTTCGGTGTTCACGTGGTCTAACGCGCTACTCTCACAGTAGACTAGACTGCCGATGATGGGAAGATCGGGTTTCAAATCTTGGTCTGATGTACTGAGGGTGGTTTTTCCAAAATGGTTTTCAACTCTTCCTCCACGCAAATGCGGGTACACTCCCTATATATAACCTTCCTAACCCCCAAAGCCAGTAGTGTAATTAGTACACAGGCTTGTAACCAGAGCGAGTAGAAGGACGCGGTGCTTAAAAAATAACGATAAAACAAAAATTCGCTAGGATCCCTAGTAAGGATTCGAGTACCTGACCCCTCTCATCATCGGCAAATAAAACTATACGAGCCTATCATTTAGTCCGCGTGCCCACCGATGCGCGTCGAAGATTAATTAAAATTATCACGTTTTGTTTTTATTTAAATTCTATAGTTGTAAAAAGAGCGTGAGCGTAGTGTGTACTTGTTTAATCTTGTAATATGATGGAGCTAATTAAAATTCAACTGTAAACTGGATTAGAACCCCTCCTTCCCCCTCAAGTAGTGTCAGCTCCCTTGTCAGAGAAATGAATGATTTAGTCGAAGAGTTAACAATAAGTGTCAATCGCAGGTTTTGAAAATAATGAAGATTTAGGTGCTAGCGAGCGAACAAATTGTACCCAACCCTCGCTCTTATGGATTGGAACAGGGCGCGGGGCATTAATTGGTTTTGGAAACATAAATTTCACAAGCTACGGATACGCCCTTGACTGAGTAATTACAACCCTACAAGGCCTGGGCTCGAATAGGGGACGGGGGGTAGGGGTTTATTGAACCAAGATAAGCAGGTCGTTGGGGATAAAAGCTGTCTTGCCGGGTTAAAAATATGTTTTATCCGTTTAATCTTTAATCTGGTGCTACTCATCTTAATGCAAGTCTGAGTTAACTGCAACTCACACTAATCACAGGACACAGGATGATAGAGGCGAGTTTAAAGGAGAAATTCATAATGTTCCGTCCAGAGAGAGTTATATAAAGAAAAATCGCGATGTGAAAAAACATTTAACTGGTTCTCGATCTTCCGGATCACTCTGGACGAGATCGTTGATGCTGAGCCAGCCCTTCTGTGTCAAGTAAGAAAAACGAGGGAAAAGGGGGAGGGGGGAAGGAGGTTCCTTAAATTATTGGGGGAAAAAACTAGATATCCCACGCGGAGAAAGATATCAGTCTTGCCTTGTTTGGTTTGCCGGCATCGGCGAGGTCGGGGTTCCACACCCGGCTGGTTGTAATAAAGTTTTTTTTTTACTTAAAAGGTTTTTCATTCTCTCCTCCTCAGACAGTGGTAGTAGCCTACTTTTCCCTTCAAATGTAACCTTCCTCATTAACTTAAATATGAGGATAGCTCGGATGGGTGGTGAAATGTGGAAAACAAGATTATTTTTTTTGTAATAAGATTTTCTCTCGTTTATGTTCCGCGTAGAGATGTGAAGAATAATCGATCACTGCTAGTTCACAGTGAATCAGTTCACTGAAATGAACAGTTCAATATATCAATTGTTCACAGGTTCATGACCTACAACCATGCCAGTGATATTATTTATACCAGGTGGCCACCGTATTTTGGTGAAGATAATGCCGACTTCCGCGGATGGAGGGCGTCCTGTGGTCATCACAACGATCCCTCCTGGCGTTAATCTCAGTTTTACAAACCGGAGCCGCTACTTCTTTATTTAAGTAGCTCCTCATTGGCCTTCACCGGGCCGAGTCTGGCCCCGTTCCAGACTGACTGATTCACAGAAAGATGTGTAAGCGTCGGGCATCGAACCTGGGACCTCTGTATCTGTAGCCAGGAACTCTGACTACTAAACTACAGAGGGAGTTAGTTATGTTGTTATATAATTAAAATATTGGGACAATGATGCTTATTTATTGAAGTAGAGAGATGGTGGAGAGGGTGGTGGATATTATATGTGGAAAGGGGTGGTGGATATTATATGTGGAAAGGGGTGGTGGATATTATATGTGGATATGAGTGGTGGAGAGGGTGGTGGAGAGGAGTGGTGGGTAGGGGTGGTGGAGAAGGGTGGTGGATATTATATGTGGAGAGGGGTGGTGGATATTATATGTGTAAAGGGGTGGTGGATATTATATGTGGAGAGGGGTGGTGGATATTATATGTGGATATGAGTGGTGGAGAGGGTGGTGGAGAGGAGTGGTGGAGAAGGGTGGTGGATATTATATGTGGAAAGGCGTGATGTAGAGGGGGCAGGTAACTTCGACAAACAAGGGAAATGTCAAACAGTTAACTCCCTTTCAACCCAAACAAACCTTACATGGCCACTCATTGGATAATCACAGCTGTTTATTTGTTTTCTGTGTCAGAGATCAGCCGAATAATCACGTGTTACCTCCTAGTTCACTTTGAGCTAAATCCCTCCGAGAAGTTGAACTAGTTCAGATGGAACTATTAGTTCGCCGCTAACTACACACCTTTAGCCGGGAAAGTGACAAATAACGGTCGACCCGAACGTCTCCTCGGTTTGTGATTGCCGGGCTCGGCTGACCATTCACCGGCTACTTTCTAAACAAGGTCACCCACAGTTTGGCACTACAACTCCCCCCACTAACCCAATAAACGCTGTCTTTTGTTCTCGATAATGAGGATCAGTGTATCACACACCTCGTCGCTTTCACCGGCCCGCGATTCTTCGACGGAACAAGCTCCAGAACTGATGAGGGGAGAGGGACAAACTCTTCACAGAGTTTCACTACCTAGTCGGATAAACGCAACTTGCGATAGTGCGTTAGAGACGAGGAAAGAGCAATTTTGAGGGAGCGTACCCGGATTTTCGTGGAGGTAGAGGGGAAAAACATTTAGGAAAAAAAAACTCACCCTCAGTTCACTCGACCGTGATCAAAATCTCTATCCCATTATCATTAACAAGCTCAGTCTATTGCACGGATGACGCCCTAGACCTAATGACCACTGAAGCGGGTCCCTCGGCTATTTAAATGGAACGAAGGTAATCGATTTTTTTTTATTATTATTATTAGCACCGCGTCTTACTACCCGTTCGGGTTGTACGCACTTACGCTAATGTGTAATGGTAGGATGATTATGAGATGAAATAGAGGACTGACAGTTAAACGTGGGATCCGAACCACGGTGGAGGCCTGGAATTCCACTAATCGATTCATCTCATGTTTTTAAGTCTCCACTTCAGTTAAATTCATACAGTTTTGGTGATCGAATGCGATCTAAGTCTTCACTTTCACACGAGACTAGGCTGCTGAGAACAAAGAGATCGGGGTTCGAATCCCAGGCGGGTGTACATAAGGTAGTTTTTCCTAAATGGTTTTCAACTCTTCTTCCGCGTAAATGCAGGTACACTTATTCTAAATTCAATCTTATTTATCCTTAACACACCACCGTAATTGGTTCATATGCTAGCCGAACGGGTAGTAAGACGCAGTGACAAAAATATAAGAGAAAAAATCATCCTAAAGACATTAACAGCAGAAACATTATCAAAACAATAGCAGTGATTCCAGTTTTCTTCTCACATGTATCGACTACAGCGCTATGTGGTTGAATGTGTCATTAATGTTGGGTCTGTTTTAGACCTGATATGTTAACATCAGTTTTGAGTTCGAGATCCAAATAGAATACTCTGTTCAAAACAAAGTAAACTAGTTCTGCCGGTGAGAATACAATGCTGCCAATCTTCTCATCCATCCCCATATTAAGCCCACAAATAGCCCCCAGAAGCTGCCAGTGGAAAATAATAATAATAATACTCTTGTTATAATAGGAGGGGAATGTTCGGAACGATCATCGTAAAATTCTACGAGAAAGTAAAGTAAATAAACAATCCATTCACTGGTCCATAGCTTGGGGGTCTGATTCAGATTGAAATACAAGTAAATAAAGAGACAGAACGAGCGAAGTAACTTCAGTCTGGTCCGCATCGATTCGAGACCAAGATTGTTTAGTTGTTTAGTTATTAGAATATCTTAACGTGACTTGAAAATAATAATATTCGTGCAATTTCTTGTTTAGTATTTAGTTGGTCAATTTCACACCCAGATGGCTAACACATAGGCCTACAGTTGGACAATTCATGGTTAGTTGGCTCAAACATATACTGGATATTATCCACTTGAATAAACATACCCGTTTTCCAATACACGCCCATTTAGATAATATGCTTCCGGTTTATTGATTTATACCTGGTTGATCAACACACAGGTGGTTTTCTATTACAAACCGTGAAAGCCAATACACACCGGATTGGCCAAACCTCGCCTAAGTCTCTCTTATGTTCAGTTTTAGTTTCAAAAACTGTATCTCCCATCACAAGCTGACCAGCCTGAGCACCCAAAGCTCTCCTATTCATCATAAGCACCCTCTGCAGCACCCAGTGTTTCGTGCAGATTAGCACTTACTTAAACCATTGTAATCAATAAATACATACACTGCAGGTCCGCCCTTAGGGGGTGTGCTAACGTTGCGGGGCCTTGCGCTTGCTTAGGTGACAGAGGGAAAAAACAAGTTAGGGTGGGACATTTTTATTTGCGAGCTCGTATGATAATTAGGCACCCTGTATAGGTGAGCTAGAAAATATTGTCAGAGTGTAAAAACCAATAAAAACATAATCATGTTGTTTTGTTTATTGAACGAGTGAAGTGAGTCATCCGTTTTGATTACAGTGATTTGCATTTGTCTGCCTGTGGTGGATATTTCTCACGATAACTTTTGAATGAATTAACCGATTTAATTCAAACTTGGCACAGTTGTTCTTTGTAGCTCTATACAGATCAAGTTCGTTGGGTGATGGAATCGAAACAAAAATTTGGGGAGAAATCAGCCATTATATGCATAAAAAAAAACACGGCTTCTAGCATTAATTAAACAAAAATAAAGTTTTCATTATTTGAGGCTGGTAAGTGGGGGCCTCACTAAAAGCTAACATTCGAACCCACACTTGTGAGGTGAAGGAATGTGCTGCGGACGTTTGATACCGATAAGTGCTGGGGGTCCGGGGTTCAAGCTTCGGTCCCGACACAGATTTATCTGATTACCAAACTCTTCCTTCCCCTCTGACAAGACATCTTGTGAATGTGAGGAATGCCAGGCCTCCACCGTGGTTCGGATTCCACGTTAAACTGCAGGTCCTCCATTTCATCTCACTATCACCCTACCATTACACATTAACGTAAGAGCGTATAACCCGAACGGGTAGTAAGACGCGGTGCTAATAATAATAATAATAATAATAATAATAATAATAATAATAATAATAATAATACCGAGAAAAAACTGTCAGGGAGAAAAACTGACCAAACCACAGCTTTCAAAAAGAGAATAGAATGCAATGGTACTCACATTTATATAACGCAATGAACGAGGATACTTAAACCCGCACTGGTGGACACGTGGATAAAAGCGTCAGTCTCGTCTTGTCTGGTTTTCCAGTGGCGGTAAGGTAACAGGATGAGATACTTAGCACCGCATCTTACTACCCATTCAGGTTATGAGCTTAAATACTAATTACTCTAATGGGTTAGGTGTTGGTAAGGTTGAATATAGAGGAAGTGAACCAGTATTTGCGTGGAGGGATAGTGTAAAACAATTTAGGGAAAAATCACCCCAGTTCACCCGAGCGAGATTCAAACATCGATATTCCCGTCCTTGGCAGTCTAGTTCAGCACGAAACTAGCGCGTTAGCTAACTACGCCACTGAGGTGGGTAACAGGATAAGAGTCCCAGTCGGGGATACAAAGGTGTGTTTATCCCTAATGGTTTCCCAACCTCCCTCCATGAAAAGGAGGTTACATTTTCTCTAAATTCTAGCTTCCTCCCCAATTGCCCTAAATATGCGACTAGTTTGGACGGGTAGTAAGAGTTGGATAAAATTGGGTATTCAAATTTTACTTATCTAATTGGTTAGGAATGAGAAATGTATTTAAGAAATGTAACAGCATTTTCGAGAACGTAGAGTGGAAAACCATAAAGGAAAATTCCCCTTCAATATACCCAGCCGGGAATCGATTCCCGACCTTTTGGTCACCGGTAGAACAGAGTGTATGAGATTGACATCCAGACAATATGCCCTAACGGTGGGTAAATATCAGTGGCTATAGCCCACGAAGGAAGAACGACGCAAGTCAAAACTGAGACTTGGCGGGTTCTTTTCCCGCAGCTCTCAATTTAATTTGAAAATAAGCTAAATAAAACGAGTGAAATGTTGTCTATAAAGAAGTGAAATAATAATGGTGATGATGGTGTTGATTGTGAAAGTTGAGCGAACGCGAACCGTGAAAAGATAGAAGTGAAGTTATTTGAATCTCAGACGAGAAAATAATTACACGCAGGTGGATTGTGTGTTCTATATTAAAATATTTTTAACAGCGGAACGGGGGAGAGAAAAAATAAATAGAGACTCGATTAATGTTTGTTGATGAGAATACTCGCGAGGGAGAG
>CABEEJ010004317.1:15822-48555 GCA_901482245.1 Timema douglasi
GGGGAGCGGGGGTAGGGGGGGCGATGTTGATGGAACACCTCAGGACGGACGGTTGATTCGCGTTATTAAACAAACAGTTTCTAGGAATTGTGTCGGGGTTGACTTTCATCCGAGATGATAATGACAATGGGGTGTCAGTGATCTAAATGAGATGTCAGCGAATGACCAGAGCTAGGTCGTTCCCGTGGCTCAGTTGTTAGGTGAGCCGATTGAAGCTTGGGGGAACTTGGTTCAGTCTCATAGCGTGAACATAATTGTATATTTGTGTACAGTTTGTGCTCTGGCCTAGTTTAAGACAGTGTGTAAGTCGCGGGCCATCACGTCTTCTAGGCTTCTAGCAGATTAGGGCTGGTGAAGTGTAAATGGTGAAGTAAGGTAGATGAAGCAAGACTAGTAAATCAAGGCCGGTGAAGTGTAAATGGTGAAGCAAGGAAGATGAAGCAAAACTAGTAAATCAAGGCCGGTGAAGTGTAAATGATGAAGCAAAACTAGTGAAGCATGGTTGGCGAAGCAAGACTTATAAAACTCATATTTATTGAATACGGTTGGTAGAAAGAGAGAGCCCTGGTCTACATAGTCAGGCGTGCTAAGCGCGCCACGTGAGGTAAAGACTATTGGACCATCCTGTATAGAGAAGGTCGCGGATAGGTAAACAAAGAATCAGGACCGTCACGAAGAGCAGTTAAATCGAGTGAAGTTGCGTATTTACCTGCCTGCTCCCGGACTGCTCTTCTCCGTATCAGACAAGTTGAGAGTGACAGGATGTTTGAGTGAGGGGTCAGAACGTCTGACATACCGAAGATCAATACTGATGGGTGTAATTTCTCACCCACTCGTCATATAAATTCTGGTGCATTATTTATAAACTAGATCTTCTCATCCTGTTTTGTTATATTAAATAATTCCAACTCCTAATGATCAGTGGTGGTACTAGAGGCTAGTAAAATTTAGTTTAAATAGAGAGGAGGGATGTTATAAGCAAACAATTAGTCTGGGCTTTCTGGAGCCTGTGAATATAATACAGGAAGGGGGGATGGAGGTGGGCAAGGGTGGTCTTGGAAATTCCCGATTTAAGAGCCTATATCAGGGCCGATTAACCGGAATATTAGCTACAGGATTAACCGGGATATTAGTTACAAGATTAATCTGGATATTAGTTACAGAATTAACCGGTATATTAGTTACAAGATTAATCTGGATATTAGTTACAAGATTAATCTGGATATTAGTTACAAGATTAATCTGGATATTAGTTACAGAATTAACCGAGATATTAGCTACAATATTAACCGGGGTATTAGCTACAAGATTAACCAGGATATTAGCTACAAGATTAACCAGGATATTAGCTACAAGATTAACCGGGATATTAGCTACAGGATTAACAGGGATATTAGTTACGGGATTAACCGGGATATTAGTTACAGAATTAACCGGGATATTAGCTAAAGGATTAACTGGGATATTAGTTACGGGATTAGCCGGTATATTAGTTACAGGATTAACCAGGATATTAGCTAATGGATTAACTGGAATATTATATACGGGATTAACCGTGATCTGGATCCAAAATTACGCTTGAACCAGGAAACGAAGTGCGATTTATTTATTTTTCATATGAAAACAGCGAGATTGTGAACAGGTTAATAATTATTTTACATTTTAAATTATATATTTTTACTGTCGTATTTTAAGAATGTGGCTAAACAATTTTTATTAGTCTCAAATTTCATAGATTAAGGAAAAAATACAGCTCACCGCACCATGATGATATATCTTATTCGAGCTGTGTCACCTGCCTAGGTACAGTCGGATTTTAATAGGATGGACCTTTTAGAAAATACAAACATATTTATTCGCGTCCAACATTGATAACATTCTACTATATTTTTGTTGTTATTGTATATGTATGTATAATTTATCACATGAAATGACGTAAGAAAACGCGAGTAGTAATTGGGCTAGCTCTCCGATAAGGTTCTTCCTATTGTCCTAATTGTTGCCCTGAGGTGTGGTTGTTGTTATCCGTGACATGAGAAGTGCTCTCAACCTAATTGACACGTATATCTCGCACCACGTCCTTGTTTCTTTCACCTGTAAACAAGGACGTTGAATCGAAGAGAACCGACCATTAACAGGGAATAACAGAACAACTTTCTGTCTTCTACTCTGTATGTCACAATACAATACAATCATAAAGATGTTACAACTGCTACAGCAGCCGACATTGTCTGATAGGAGCCTCCTCACGGAATCAAAGTTCGAACGTTCGTCGGTTTAATGGGAGTTATCTCTCTCGCTTTAGTTCAAATGCAGAGCTACAGTAGCCCCGTGGCTTCTTTGGTGCTGACTGACAGCTCACAGCTGACTTATGACAGTAAAACTTTAGGTATATACCTAAATGTTGACTGTCAGAAGTGACATCTGCCAAACATATGTTTTTGCAGATCATATGGTTCGGCGTGGGGATACATTATTTGGTCTGGTAACTTTTCAAAGCCGTCAGCTGTGAGCTGTCAGTCAGCACCAAAGAAGCCATGGGGCTACTGTAGAAGGTTGGCTGTAATCGCGTCTTACTACCCGTCCAGGCTATACGCATATGTACTAATAACGCTAATGTGTTAGAGATGAGGAGGATTCACCACCCTCGGAACACCCAATCGGGATTCAATCCCCGATCTTCCCATCATTGTTAGTTTCCAATTCAATGTGAGACTGATGCCTTAGACCATTTAATCGGTTTAACCGGTTAATCTTGTAGCTCATATCCTGGTTAATCTTGTAGCTAATATCCTGGTTAATCCTGTAGCTAATATCCAGGTTAATCCCGTAACTAATATTCCGGTTAATCCTGTAGCTAATATCCTGGTTAATCTTGTATCTAATATCCCGGTTAATCCTGTAGCTAATATCCCGGTTAATTCTGTAACTAATATCCAGGTTAATCCCGTAACTAATATTCTGGTTAATCCTGTAGCTAATATTCTGGTTAATCCTGTAGCTAATATCCAGGTTAATCCCGTAACTAATATTCCGGTTAATATTGTAGCTAATATCCAGGTTAATCCCGTAACTAATATTCCGGTTAATATTGTAGCTAATATCCAGGTTAATCCTGTAGCTAATATCCAGGTTAATCCCGTAACTAATATTCCGGTTAATCCTGTAGCTAATATTCTGGTTAATCCTGTAGCTAATATCCAGGTTAATCCCGTAACTAATATTCCGGTTAATCCTGTAGCTAATATCCTGGTTAATCCTGTAGCTAATATCCGAAGCGAGTCAGAGTGGGAAATGCCAAGTTACATATAAAATAAAATAAAATAAAATAAAATAAATAATTTAACTCGCGTGTTTCAGTTCGTTGATTTATTTTTCTTAGGACGTGCTTTATTTTATACAATACGCTTTATAATCCTTTATTAGGGGCGAATAGGTAGAGTTTTCTGGATTTAATACTATTAGTATTATATTGTTGTGTTTTCCCTCCCCCTCCTATATACATACACTAATTACACTAGGGATGAGGAAGGTATAATCTTAGATAAAAGTATAATTTCTTCATGGTACAGTCTTAGAGTAAGTGTACCAGCGTCTGTGCGGAGGGAGAGTGAGGAATCATTACGCTAGAAACCAGCCAGTCGGGATTAGAACCCCGATCTCTACGTCACCGGCAATTCAGTCTATTCCGAGCCCGAAGCTTCAGACCGCGCGACCACCGGTGCAGGTCAAGTGTTTGTTGTTTCTCGAAACAAAACCATAAAACGAAGTCAAAGTAGTGAAGGAGTCTGGAGAGTATTTATTGTGACTCGATATCAGGGAGAGGAGAGGGGGAGGAGGGAGGAATCTAGTTCACACATGCGGCACAGTCCGTGAGGTGAGAATCAGGTCGCAACTACAAGTCTCTGGGACATAGTTCATCAAACCACCGCTCCGAGGCTCTGTGAGTCACAGATGGACACAGAGCAAGAGAGAATGGGGGAGCGGAGGGACGAGAAGAAAGAGGAAGAGGGGGATAGAGAGGGGTGATAGACTCAACTAATCCCTCAGAAGGGCACCAGACCCGTCAAATGGGAGTGGGTGGAGGGAGGGACTCGATAGGATATGTTTACTTCCGCCCTCCACGTCTCACTCCTTTCTAGGGCTATCTGCATTTCGCTATAATTTTGAGGTAGGAAGAAAGATGGTACATTTTAAAAGAAATATAGCCACTCTCTAGCTAACCAAGCTGAACTGTAGTATGTTTGTTGTAAGCCACTCTCTAGCTAACTAATCTGAACTGTAGTATGTTTTTGTAAGCCACTCTCTAGCTAACTAATCTGAACTGTAGTATGTTTTTTGTGAGCCACTCTCTAGCTAGCCAAGCTGAACTGTAGTAGGTTTATTGTAAGCCGCTCTCTAGCTAACCAAGCTGAACTGTAGTATGTTTGTTGTAAGCCACTCTCTAGCTGACCAATCTGAACTGTAGTATGTTTTTGTAAGCCACTCTCTAGCTGACTAATCTGAACTGTAGTATGTTTTTGTAAGCCACTCTCTAGCTAACCAAGCTGAACTGTAGTATGTTTGTTGTAAGCCACTCTCTAGGTAACCAATCTGAACTGTAGTATGTTTTTGTAAGCCACTCTCTAGCTGACTAATCTGAACTGTAGTATGTTTTTGTAAGCCACTCTCTAGCTAACCAAGCTGAACTGTAGAAGGTTTATTGTAAGCCACTCTCTAGCTAATCAAGCTGAACTGTAGTAGCTTTATTGTAAGCCACTCTCTAGCTAACTAAGCTGAACTGTAGTATGTTTGTTGTAAGCCACTCTCTATCTAACCCAGCTGAACTGTAGTAGGTTTGTTGTAAGCCACTCTCTAGCTAACCAAGCTTAACTGTAGTATGTTCGATGTAAGCCACTCTCTAGCTAGCCAAGCTGAACTTTAGTATGTTTGTTGTAAGCCACTCTTTAGCTAACCAAGCTTAACTGTAGTATGTTTGATGTAAGCCACTCTCTAGCTAACTAAGCTGAAGTGTGACCGGTGGTCTTTGAGGTCAATGCCGCTATTTAATTCATTTACAGGACTCGGTTACATTTGAAAAAGAACGTGAGAAAAGCTTTCCATGTTCATAAATACTCATTTGAGAGGCGGTAATAGAGCCCTGAGCAGGTATAAATGTGGTTTGAAAATGTTAGCTAAACTGGATTCTAAGTTCCGTGGAATTTAACTTGAATTTAGCTCGACAAGTCTTGAAATTACGTTAGGTAATATTACTTCAATCAATTACGAGAATTAACTACTTGACAATAAAGATTACACAAGGTTTTATTTCATATAATGAAAAATAAAGCTAAACTTTGCGTGGTAAACACAATGAAACATGTTTTATTCTTGAGGACGGCCAATTCATATCCGGAGACCGAGAAACTCTGTTTTATTGAATTCATCCAAATTCCCTCTAACCTATCTTAACGGAGAAATTGGTTAAAACTACTAGCTCATAAATAAGAAGTTTATATTTCTAACAATAATTTACCTTTTTTTAATAAAAAATAATAAACAAAAAATCAATTAAAGCCAAGAAATTTTGCATTAAAAATTGAATATCAAAGCAACTTTTACTTGTTATTCGTTAAAATAGTACAATATTTGGCACAAATCGGTTGAAAATGGTAGGTATGCATAGCCGACCAGTAAAATAGAAACTTTTCTTTATTAGCTTGAAATAATAATTTATTTACTTGCAGCGAAGGTCTAATCAATGCGCATTTAGTCTGCTTTGCCACTGACGGGAAGGTCAAGGTTAGAATCCCTGCAGGCCGTACTAAGGATGTGTCTGCTTAGATTGTTTTCCGCTCTCCCACCACGCAAATTTGAATACATTTCTTCTAAATTAAGCTTTCATAGCCTTAATAAACATGTTAATTTAGGAGCTACCTGGTTCATTGAAATATTCACCGAAGTGTAGTAGTATACTTAAGCTTAATTGAAGTAAAAATGTAATGAGTTGTGTTATTAATTACCACAAAAAGTTTTAAGATATCCCTCCCGTAAAGTAACGAATTTATCCAGAATTATAATGGAACTAAGAATTATTTATAGGTCTGAGGAGATACGCTTGCACTAGATTAGATTGCCGATGGAGGGGAGATCGATGTTCAATCTCAGCCGGGTGAAATGAGTTTTTTTCCAATATATTTTGTCACTCTATCTTTCCGCGCAAATGTGGGTTCATCCATAGAGCCATTAAGGTAGTTATTACATATATATATATATATATATATATCCCGAACGGGTAGTAGGACACAGTGAAAAAAAATTTTTTTTTAATTTTGTTCTTTACGACAGGTATTCCTATGTTCTTCTCATAATCGCATGTCCGGATATATAACCCTCAACAAACAAACTAATACAAAATAGTTGACAGATTTTTTAAATGAATTAAAATTTTATAAACGAGCTAGAATTAATTTTGAGTCTTAGTTCATTTCGTAAATTAATTAATCATAGTTTAAAATTTATATTTTAGAAAAGAATAATAAATCAGTTTGTTTTACGCTTATATCAATTAAGATTAATTTGTTCCAACTTATTTCTTAATTTTCTTTTCCTATTCCTAACTTTCTTGGGCTGAAGAGGAGACGTGTAATTAATTACCCATATATTCGACAGACTGATTTTCACACGAAGCCCGTTGTTTGAAAATTGTAAACTCATGTTGCCACAATGACGGAAATGAAAATATTGCTAATAAATTTACATTCATAGCAAGTTTTATTAGTTATGTAAAGATAATTTATAGAATAATCCTTAAGGAAGTATTATTAGAAGCTTTTGGTACCGTTTACATGAAATTTATAATTAATAAATCAAATAAGACATATTTCCAGAATACTAAATTTTAGTGACCTTCAATGAGTGTTGGCGGTCGAACGTAAGATTCCTATAAAATCATGGTTTAGTTCCCACCTTTACGATGTTATTTTCCGGGTGACGGAATAAAGAATGAGCTAAAGATGACGTGACCTACCGGAAGGGTCTGAACCCTTGGCTTGGACACAGAAGGACGTCGTTCAATTCCTACCATGTACACTGATGTTTAGTATTACCTAAAGGTGGCTTTCCACTTTATATTAATATTCAGTGAACGTTGATGTATTTCCTTAAAATTGGTTCCCCTCATCCTGTCTCCTTAGATATGTCCAAGGAAGCCGCGAACGAGCAGTTAATAGCGTACACCACATTCCCGTCAACTCTGTGATAGTCTGCTAGAAATCATAAAATCACACCAACACTATTGCACGTGGATCATTTCTGATTAAACATTAATAGAGATAAAGAGTTAACAGAAGTTCCTAATAATGAATAGTGTTTAAATATTAAATTATATTTAGATACAAAACTGCATTGAAAAGGCCGTTTTTGACCATTTTAGAATAGCTTCACAGATTGTCTACCATCGTCGCAACGCGGAAAATTTCACGTAATCATTCAAATACGAATGCACTGCTCACATTTCTGACATATCGAAGGTGTTTTATCTTCTATTTTACTCCCAATTCACAAACAAACTGAGAGATGCGAGCCGGTAGCCGAGTTGAGCCTGCTACAATGAACTCTCTTAGGACGCAAAGCACGGAAAGAAAACCCGTTTCGAATATGGAAGAAAACAATTTTCTGCTCGGCTGCGTTAGGAAAGTTTATTAACTTTTTTATGACAACTAATTTATTGCGCGAGAAAAACAAACCTTGTCTAGTATCACGGATGGTGTAATGTACTCTTAGACCAGGGGTACAGGTTCTTATCCCGAATGAATACATTGAAATAAGGTGGATGGGGATAGGGGGAGGGAGGGAGGCGGGAATTTCCACTTTGTGATTTTAATCCTCCCTCCAGGAGAACTTTGGCTAGTTTAATCTCAATTCAACAGTCCTACCTTGTCTAGTTTTATTAGTCGCTATTTAGAGCTAGCTAGCGCAAAACAACACATGTTTAGGTCGATGTCATTTATCCCCTGATATTTCAGAACCTACTGGCCCGCAATACAGAAATGCATGAGTAGTTGACAATATTTGCTATCTCACGGCGCTCTAAGCACCTAGATCTCCCCATCTACCACCACTATATCCTACTATCCAGCTGGACAATACGATTTCAATTACGTTAAGGTGGGGATGCTGGGAGCGCAAGTTATTAACTTGCAGTTTTTTTTTATAGCAAATAAATTTTTTGGGCAAAATAAATAAAATATTGCTCCACTAGAAACAAAGAGTTTAATTTTAAACTACTTAACATGGTTACCTCAACATTTCTTGAATATTTGTTAAGGATGTCCTGGGATTTAATTACTTTTTCTCTTCATTTAAAAAGTGTATTATCTAATGGCGCTTTGCTCTTGGCAGATACTAAACAGCCGTTGGTATCACCATGGGAAGAAGACTCCCTCTTTATAATGAAGGAACTTTTTTTTTTTTATTTTGGTCAGAAAAAGTTTTGCTATGAAAACTGTAAAAACTTTGCCCTTAGCTCGTGTTCCCTACATCCCCACCCTTAGCCTGTGTTACACGAGGCGACTCTACTCGCCGCTACTGCAGTACCCACTACTAGCAGCCTTCAAGTAGCTTAGTGTGACAGCGCGCAGGTCCATCCAGCGACTGAAGATAATCGCGGCAGCTTAAATTGAACGTGTTAAAACCTACTCGCCATTAGCGCGCTATTTCATAGTCACGTGACACAATCACCAGTACTATTATTATTATTATTATTATTAGCACCGCGTCTTACTACCCGTTCGGGTTATACGCACTTACGCTAATGTGTAATGGTAGGGTGATTGTGAGATGAAATGGAGGACCTACAGTTTAACGTGGAATCCGAACCACGGTGGAGGCCTGGCATTCCCCACATTCACAAGATGTCTTGTCAGAGGTGAAGGAAGGGTTTGGTAATCAGATAAATCTTTGCCGGGACCAAGGATTGAACCCCGGACCCCCAGCACAGAAGTCTGACACCTTACCCATAGACCGCCAGGTCACCCAATCACCGGTACTAATAGCGTGTAAATAGCCTCGTGTGACAGCCGAGTTGCGTCCTCGTCAATAAAGTTGCCGCCACTGAGCTGCGTTTGCTGATTTCTGTGTGTGTTGCGTTGTGTTTGTTTAGCATCCTGTCTGAGATATCAAAAACTTTGAAAGAGTTAGGTGATGATATAATCTAGTTTTTTGAATAATTATCAGAAATACGAGGAATTGCGGGACACAGCAATTGAAAACATATCAGAAGAAACGTCATGGAGGACAATTTCATAAAGCTGTATCGTGAACTGAATGGGGTGGGTTTCAAATTTCGGGATGAGAATTCAAAGAGTAAAAAAAAAAAATTAAGAGATGGATACTAGCCGTCGTAAAACGTGTCGACGATGGCCAATGGACGACATTTTAAAAGGTGTGTATGGACCAGACGGGCCTTCTCGTCTCGACTAAAAGTAGAGAATAGTAGCAACGTGTGACAGGCGAGTAGCAGCTACTAAGAAACGGTGACTAGTAGCGGCAACTAGGTGGCTGCGATTAAAGTCGCCTCGTGTAACACATACTTTAATGGGGTAAAGACGATGTAGGTAGAATTTTGCGGAGATGAATTTTTCGTGAAGCGAGAGAGAGTGAGAAATTCTTTATGAAAAACCGTCCATAATATACCAGGCTGGGATTCAAACCCTAAACTCCACGTTACCAGCAGACCAAACTGGGAGAATAGCCGGACACCTTGTTCCACAAGCTCATCGATGAGGGTTTTCAAATTTAATCAAAAGTCAGAAAGAATCATGGCGGGGATTGTGGCGGAAGGGCCAGATTTATAGTCCAGTCTCGGGAGTCAACCAATCTACAAGTATTATTATTATTATTATTATTATTAGCACCGCGTCTTACTACCCGTTCGGGTTATACGCACTTACGCTAATGTGTAATGGTAGGGTTATTGTGAGATGAAATGGAGGACCTACAGTTTAACGTGGAATCCGAACCACGGTGGAGGCCTGGCACTCCCTACATTCACAAGATGTACTGTCAGAGGTGAAGGAAGGGTTTGGCAATCAGATAAATCTGTGCCGGGACCGAGGATTGAACCCCGGCCGCCAGATCTACAAGTACACTAAACGATCAGCAGTTCAAATGGAGTATTGGCCGTCCCGTGTCCCCACAATATACACGGCTTTAAGTCTCCCGGTCTTGGCACATCGGGCGAGCGTGGTTCTATTCTACACCACTGGAGGCGCTACCATCGCGGCGGGAAGTTATTTAAGTAATAGGAGGCAATCTAAATGATGGATGACCACGGCCTCTGTGATTAGGAACACCCGAATGTGTAATTTGAAAAAGAAAAAAACGAAGTGGAGAGAAATAGCATTAGGAATATATTTTTTTTAAAAGCAATGTTGGTAAGGTACGGTAAATTATTATCCATTGGCCAATCCCAAGTAGAGCTTCCGAAACTAAGTATCCCCATTCGTTTGTATCCTAGCAAAGTGTTTAGAGTGGACAAGGTAGTAAAATAGGGCTTAAGGAACCACATTTTGTTTTGCTTTGTTTGGACATAGAAATATTGATATCGGGTTAAAAGGTGTCATATACAGGCTGTTCTGAAACTCATAGCCCAAACTGCACATATAGTTTGTTTAAACCAATGTAATCAAAACCCCTGTACACTTATATCCGGAAAACTATGCTAATACTATTAAATTGTGTTAAAAGTTTCTGTGTAAAGCGTAGGGAGAGCAAAGCTGTTCAATCATGCGTGTTTAACAGATTGCATAGGAGCTAGGTGTGTGGCACTGCACACCTCGACATCTTGGAGCACGGCAGCAGAACATACCACAATTAATAGTAAACAACACACCGGTCCTTCTAGAAATGTGAATACGTTCTGAGGGTCATTAGTAACAAACCCCACATAATATAAAGTGCTTGCCATTATTACATGTGCAGTGCCATGCGCCTAGCTCCTATGCAACTTGTTGTACACGCATGCTTGAACATCTTTGCTCTCCCGATGCCGTATGCCGAAACTATGAACACAATTTAGTGGTATTAGAATAGTTTTCCGGATGTAAGTGTATAGGGATTTTGTCTTACATTTGGTTTAAACAAGCTGTATGTGCAGTTTGGGTTGTGAATTTCCGAACATCCTGTATATAATATATATAGCTGTACGACTCATGGTGATAGTTCAAGTTCTCCAAATAACATAACATCAACCATAAAACAGCACCATACTTGTATTAAATGATTCAAACCCAGTCTATATAAATGTCCACTAAATCAAATTGGTCAATTCACGCCCTCCCCCCTGCACTCCCGCAGCCAGATGCTCAGCTGTCAATAAATACAATGCATTATATTTACAACTTTTTACGGATAGAACAATACAGAGAGATCTTAAAGCCTGTCATAATAAAATGTTATATCTAGACAAAACGATTTAACTTTGTCGTGACCAAGTGTAAACATTCCTCCAAGCCAGCGAAGATAATTTAATATTGAGTGCAACCAACGTCTTCTGTTCAAGTGAATACAATGTAGCGTGAAAGTGACCCACGGAAAACAGGAAGTCGTATCTATAGAGCAACCAACTCAGACTGAAATTTACTGTTGAATCAAATATTGAAATGGTGTCTCATTACGGCTACTGGTAAGGCTTGGTGTCCTAACATTTCCTTGCCCCTTGTCCCTCTGTGACACCTCTAACGCCTTGTCATAAATGCTAATTACCTCCACTGTGTGATAGCTCTCAACTTGAGTGAGTCGTAGTGTAACTTTGTTTCCCAGACTGGGCCGGTGTATGTTATTAGCGCATGGAGAGATGTGAACTGGTTTGAATATCCCAATCTACAACATCATCTCTTGCAAGAGGACTTTCATTCCATGTTTTATTGTACAGTATGTTCTACATAATAAACATAATAAAAATGCTATAATTTCTCAATTAGGTGTGACCAATAAATACGTACTTTCAACAGGATTCAAACCAGGGCACAATGCCCGGTCATCTATTGCGCATAACGTATTAAAACTGATAATGTATAAGAAAAACCTCACGAGTGACTACAGAGCCTGGTTGTTTCTTCTAGCTCGCTAGTAAATACTGGACCCTGGTTGTTTCTTCTAGCTCGCTAGTAAATACCGGACCATGGTTGTTTCTTCTAGCTCGCTAGTAAATACCGGACCATGGCAGTTTCTTCTAAGCTCGCTAGTAAATACCGGACCCTGGCAGTTTCTTCTAGCTCGCTAGTAAATACCAGACCCTGGCAGTTTCTTCTAGCTCGCTAGTAACTAACCGGACCCTGGCAGTCTCTTCTAGCTCGCTAGTAATTAACCGGACCCTGGCAGTCTCTTCTAGCTCGCTAGTAATTAACCGGACCCTGGCAGTTTCTTCTAGCTCGCTAGTAATTAACCGGACTCTGGCGGTCTCTTCTAGCTCGCTAGTAATTAACCGGACCCTGGCAGTTTCTTCTAGCTCGCTAGTAATTAACCGGACCCTGGCAATTTCTTCTAGCTCGCTAGTAATTAACCGGACCATGGTTATTTTTTCTAACTCAGTAGTAAATACACTTTGGTCCAAACTAATTTTAATCATGCGAATGGAATATGGATGAGGGGGTTAGAGCTTAGAATAAACGAAGATGAAGTTGAGTGAAGGAAGGATGAGATTCAATGTCGTAAGAATAGACACAATACACTCGACCAAGACTTGAGCTCCGTCATTCACGTGTGTACAAGTGTGAGCTAGTGTGTACAAGTGTGGACTTGCGTGGACTAGTGTGGCCTTCAATGTCACCAGCTACGTGGGATTGTTTTACATTGTCTAATAAAACATCAACGATAAGAACTAGAAACGAAAGGCTGCACGGACTAAATCACTCACAATCTTCTGATATATTATGTTTACGTCACATCCGTCATGTGTTACTGTCCCGCGCATGTTTGTTTAGAAAGTGGGAGAAAATATCAGGTCAGTTTCTTGATATCAAATTTTTAACATCGGCCATATAATCCTCATAAAGCTGTAAGTATCGAAACACTTTCATTGAATTAACAATGATTCAACCAAGATAGTAGAGTTGGGAATAAACGTGTTTGGATGTAGCTAGCAAAACATATATATATATATATAGTTAACGCTTATATATATATATATAGTTAAAGCTTGTAAACAACTGTATTATTTGACCAGTTGACCAACATAAGATATTCCAACAACTTCGAGATCTAAATGTTTCCACTGTCATTAAATATTTTTAAAATTTGAGATCTCTAACGTGAACTTTTTGAACCGGCTAATTATATAATCACACAACTTACAATCTAGATTATTTATTGAACAGACACAACACCCAGTCCCCAGCCGTCAATTTCATCACCACGAAAGGGGAAACCCCAATTTCACTAATGATACATTTTCTACATTACCTGGAAATGAACCTGAGAATCTCAGCTCCAAAGGTAGACGCGTCACCGACTAAACTATTAGGAATTGGACCATTATGTATTGATAAATCAACTATTTCATAAAAAATAAGATATATGTGTGTTTTTTTTGTGCATCGTTACAATACACCTGTCCGATATTCTAGTATATTTACATTAACGGAATAAGTATGAGAAATGTAAAATTTAGAGGAAATGTCTCCGTATTTGAGTGGAGCTAGAGTGCAAAACAATTTAGTAGATTGAACTGATTCTTCTTTTTTCTTTTTTATTCTTTTTTATTTCCCACATTGGCGGTCTAAGTTTAATAGTAGTAACCGGCCCCGTGGTGTAGAGGTCAGTGCACTTGGCTACGAGTCTAGTGGTCCCGGACTCGATTCCAGGCTGGTATCTTGGGTATTTTTCCTAAAAGGGGAAATACCCAAAGTCACCAAGGTTTGGTTAATTAAGCTAAGTTAGGTTTAAGTGTTTCCACTGGTTCCACACTCACATTCTATCACCATTATCTTATCTCATCGGGAAAAGGAAAGAGCCTCCACAAAAATAATGTACGATTAGTACATCCGAGTGTCCCCTGGGCAACGGTACATTAGTACTGACTAATCTTACCAATATGTTATTATTATTATTATTATTATCATTACTAGCGCTCAGTGTGAGCCAAGTTTAAATGCAAACGGCTTCATTCTTAAAGTAGCCAACGTCCCATTGCTTTATTCGGTAGCATGTCCTAGCGAGGAGGTCCCATGCACCAACAGCTCGGGCGTGTTAAGTACCCGACAGAGAGGCGCTAATATACACTTAAAGAAACAGTTCCCCCCCAAGAATAGTCGCCCGGAAGTGGCACTTCCTTGCGGCGGATGTTAACAATAATCTGCTATTATCTTCTCCTTGTCTTTTCGTTACCCTAGAGGTGTATAATTTATGAGGATTTGTTTGGTTTCGGTTCGTTTCCGTTGGTTACTTGACGACACTAGAGCCAGGTGGAAGAGCTAAGTCACAAGAAGTCTAAATAATTTTAGTTTAGTCTACCCGGGTTACAATCCTTCCTCAACTGATTGTACAACGTCAGACTATTGAATACAGAACACCCCAATAGAACAAGGTGTACTAACTAGGCCATTGTACAACGTCAGACTGTTGAATGCCAAATACTCCATTAGAACAAGGTTTACTAAGGCCATTGTACAACGTCAGACTGTTTACTGCCAAATACTCCATTAGAACAAGGTGTACTAAGGCCATTGTACAAGTCAGACTGTTTGATGCCAAATACTCCATTAGAACAAGGTGTACTAAGGCCCTTGTACAACGTCAGATTGTTGAATGCCAAGGACTCCATTAGAACAAGGTGTACTAAGGCCCTTGTTGCTCCACGAGGGCGTGTCCCCGTGACAGGGCGCCGCCAATTGACGACGTGTGCCAATGAACTCCTGGACAGATACTCCCGCTCCCTATTAGGTCATGAGAGGAGGTGTCGGGGACTCGAACACTGGACCTCTTTGTGCGGAGGGTGGGGAGAGCTGTCAGTTGAAGCTGACACTCCGCAGTACACCAACATGAAGATTAGTGCAAGGACAAGACAAGAGAGCTCGGGATCTTGTCATTATCACCTTCTGGAATCGTTCTTGGAGGATATAGACTAGGAGAGTAACTTTGTGAACTTTGTGCGGTATGAGCTCGAAACAAGGATCAAGGAGGATATAGACTAGGAGAGTAACTGTGTGAACTTTGTGCGGCATGATCTTGAAACAAGGATCAAGGAGGGTATAGACTAGGAGAGTAACTGTGTGAACTTTGTGCGGCATGATCTTGAAACAAGGATCAAGGAGGATATAGACTAGGAGAGTAACTGTGTGAACTTTGTGTGGCATGAGCTTGAAACAAGGATCAAGGAGGGTATAGACTAGGAGAGTAACTGTGTGAACTTTGTGCGGCATGATCTTGAAACAAGGATCAAGGAGGATATAGACTAGGAGAGTAACTGTGTGAACTTTGTGTGGCATGAGCTTGAAACAAGGGTCAAGGAGGGTATAGACTGTAGTAAGCCTGACAAACATAACAGTATAAATGTTGACGAGTTGTCATAGGTGTTTACTACTCTCATGACTTTGTTCATCTTACCACTAAATATGTGTTGATCTTCGGACCGTCCCTCTACATTTTACAAGATGGTCGGCATTGGTGTATTTTCCTTATAAAGAGCTACAAGGGCTACATTTATTAGGTAATGACCACGAATGAGGTACAAGGCTGGAGAGAGTTTGAAAAACACTGCTTTACTGTGTATTAACACGTTCGCTGAAAAACAAAAGCAGAGCATACATTCAATCAAGCGAAGAGTTCTAAAACAATCACAAGATTTCAGACTCACCAGGACTTGAAATAACTCCAGGTGTCCTTTGTCTGCGCGACAAAATCAGCTTGGAAGACCCAATTAGGTTTCAAAGCCAATTGACTTAATGAATGGCCATGTGTTTACAAAGTGAGATAGAAGCAGACAGCTACTGTTTCGAGATTGCTTGAAATATATTTTTTTAATGGAAAGCGTGTTTGTCGTTTTAGTTTTGTTTTGATTTGATTTGTTTAACGACACAAGTTCATCAACACCAACTGTTTCCAGCGTGTAGCCAGGTCAGTTTAGTCAAATTACTCCATCTTTCTCTACTTACACCGTTCTCCCTCCTTCAAATGCTTACATTATTCTCCTCTCACTTGCACAATTATTGTTATCTGCTCCTCCCAGCTATTGCGTGGTCTTTTTTGTGGTATTTTTCCTAAATACTTCATCTATACCATTCTCTTTGCAATTTATCCTTTTCCACCCTCATTGCATGTCCATACCATCTCATTGTTGCTTCCTCTACTATCTCATGTACTTCATGTAGCTCCACTCTTTCCACCGATAACTTCATTCCTTATTCTGTTTGTCCTCGTGACAGCTAACATGCTCCTCACAGACTTCATGCCCACGACCTTCACTTTCCTGGTCTCTCTCACATTCAATGTCCATGTATCTGCTGCATATGTGACAATGGGTACAAAGCACGCCCTGAACAACACTTCCTTACAATTTAATTTGAAAACACCATTTTGATATCAACTTTAGATCTGTTTATCCACTAGAAAACTAAATATACTCATAGCCAGCTGTTATAAGATTGTGTTGCATCATGGTACAAGATACATTCCTGCTATCGTGTGAATCAATGGCCGCGTGTGTTACAAACGTTACCTACCCCTGACAACATAAGATAAGTCACCGGTTGGTACCTTATTACCACTGGTATGCGGCAACCGGCCATGATAATCATGCTCACCATTTAACAGCATCCTCTGGAGATGTCGTAACATACGTCCCTGGGTTTTATTGGATGACGAGTCTCTTTTTTCTTTCTGCACATCAAAATGTCGACATTCTAACAAAGGCATGACGCGCCACGCCCCCATTATTTTACACTCTTATATAGTTGGCTGATTTAGTAAGCTGGAACACAGCTAAAATACTTAGCTCTAGGTGTACTCGTTTTAATGCAGCATATCATATGGTTATAGGATGAGAAGGGGGAATTTAGAGTAAATATACCAGTAACAGCCTGATAAAGCTTTATGTGTGAGAAGGTGACCTGGCGGTAAGGTGTCAGACTTCTATGCTGGCGGCCGGGGTTCAATCCTCGGTCCCGGCATAGATTTATCTGATTACCAAACCCTTCCTTCACCTCTGACAAGACATCTTGTGAATGTGGGGAATGCCAGGCCTCCACCGTGGTTCGGATTCCAAGTTAAACTGTAGGTCCTCCATTTCATCTCACATTCACCCTACCATCACACATTAGCGTAAGTGCGTATTACCCGAACGGGTAGTAAGACGCGGTGCTAATAATAATAATAATAATAATAATAATAATAATATATGGGTGAGATAAGCGAAAGAGAGGGATAAACACTTCTCAAACTCAATGATATCACGTCCAAATCTGCGTTAACTTTCATTATCATACTATACAAAAATATATTTATCTATATTAATACAATTCAGAGCTTGTTTGTCATTAGCATTGCGTGACATCTACCGCACGCAGAGAACTGAAATTTAAAAATTACTAGCCCCTGTGCAAAAACATATGCATATTGTAGCTGGAATAAATGTTGATTAGATTTTTTGAAATGTATTTAAAACTGGGCCGAAAGAAACAAAATTAAGATATTTTTTCCCTGCCGGTTTAAAACAAAGGAAAGCATTTCTTGGGGTACTTCTGCTAGTTGATTAATAAAACTCGCGTACCTCATGAAACTATCCGAGCACTCAGGCTGTCAATTCAGCACTAGGAAAGTGGAAGCCACATTCTCATCAATGATAACATTCTGAGTGACACCGGGAATAGAACCCGAGGACTCTTAGGCTACTGGGAAGACGCACTACCCCTTTCTTTTGGGACATGTTCACAATTATTAAAAAAAAATTGATTCTATAAAATATATCTTAGAAATAAAAATTATGATTAGTGGAGGAGTTTATATAATTATGAGTTACATAATATGTACTCATCACCAGGCACTATTGGAGAGGAGATGTAAGAAACTAGAACCACGTTCGATGTATTAACTGGCACACCCAATGGGAAGACACCGGTGGGAATACAAAGACGCAGACAGAAAGATAACATTAGAATGTACCTGAAAGAAATAGGGTTAATGAGGTGGACTGGATAGAACTAGCTCAAGATAGGAATATGATGTATTGAGGTGGACTAGCTAGAACTAGCTCAAGATAAGGATAGGGTGTATTGAAGTAGACTGGATAGATTTAGCTCAAGATAGGAATAGGATGTATTGAGGTGGACTGGATAGAACTAGCTCAAGATAGGAATAGGATGTATTGAGGTGGACTGGATAGAACTAGCTCAAGATAGGAATAGGATGTATTGAGGTGGACTAGCTAGAACTAGCTCAAGATAAGGATAGGGTGTATTGAAGTAGACTGGATAGAACTAGCTCAAGATAGGAATAGGGTGTATTGAGGTGGAGTGGTTAGAACTAGCTCAAGATAGGAATAGGATGTATTGAGGTGGACTGGATAGAACTAGCTCAAGATAGGAATAGGATGTATTGAGGTGGACTGGATAGAACTAGCTCAAGATAGGAATAGGATGTATTGAGGTGGACTGGATAGAACTAGCTCAAGATAGGAATAGGATGTATTGAGGTGGACTGGATAGAACTAGCTCAAGATAGCGATAGGTGGCATATTTTTGTGAAAGCGGCAGTGAACTTTCATGTTCCTAATTACATGAGAGTAATAAACTAAGAAAGAAAGTCTATTTATTATATTTTAACCGCTCCGATGGAGTGAGGACCTGCCATAGCTTGAAACAAACAAATGGGTGACAGTATTCTCTATGAAGACAACTGGTCCGGTGAAATTTGGTGGCGCCTTGTTAGAGATACTTTACGAGAACCAAACCATCATTCATAACAACTTGTTTTACAATATATTTAAAGTCTTGTCCAAGCACACGAAGAGGAAATGCCGTAAGGACTGACCCGTAAGCTGTAAGGTCACACTCTCCAGGGGTCAAGAGGATGTGCGGTCATCTCACGCTTTATAGATGCGACACTCTCATACAGTGTGTGTTCCCACACGCATGTTCACGTGCGTATAGTCCTGTGTGTGTGTGTGTGACCGACAACGCAAGTAACTCACTCCCGTCTAACCCGGGAAAGTGCGACTCGAGATAAAAATTGTTGCGGTTGGGAAATAGTTCGTGGAGATTCTTTGGGCGTGAGAGTTCAGTGAACTACAGCTTGGGGGCATATATGAGGTTCCCGTATCGGTGGGCACGCGGACTATATGTCGGTCTCGTCTAGTCTGGTTTGCTGGTAACGGGGAGGTAGCATTTCGTATCCCGTTAAGCTATATAAAGGGTAGTTTTTCACTTTCTTTTTATTCTAATTTGTGTACATTTCCTTGAAATTATACCTTTATCCCTACCTAAAGATATGAGACAGAAAATTTTCCAAAACAGTATATTTTAAATTATAATTTATGTAAAATAATTTCACTGATTAAATGGATAATAATAATAATAATTATTTCAATTTCTATTTTCTTTATTATAGTGCTGGCCAACAGTCGTAGGACCTATAATAGGCCAGCACTGAAAGTACACAAGTAGCCTACCATACAAATACATATATTTACACGAGAAAATAAGATAAACAAAAATGGTTAAATAATGTTATATAATGATTAATAGTTACAGAAAAAAAGTAATTAATAATGATAATAATAAAAAATAACAATAATAACAAATCACTAAAGAATGGTAAAAAGCAGTAACAATATGCAAAAAATAAATCAGAATATTGTAAATTTAGATATTATAGGCAGAACCTCTAAGTGATAAATTATATATATATATATATGGGATTTACTTAAATAACTCTCTGAGTTTAGCTTTTCTTTTATGATAAAAGTCGAATTCGACAAATCTAGAAATGGCGCTATGAATACAATGAACTATAGGGCTTACCTTATAAGAGCTATTGAGAAAAAATAATTTTTGATTACGAGAAGCCCGAGAAGGGATATGAATACCTACATGATCAAGGGCAAATTTGCAATACATTTTGCTATTGAAAATATTAAAAACAAAAAGGGCATCATAATAAAGTCTACGCGAGTAGAGAGTTTGAGGCTCTAAGAGGTCTTGAATTCTGTCATAATCATAATAAATCCGGTTACTAAAGTATTTATCATTGCACGCAGCGACAAATTTTCTTTGAACGTTTTCCAACTTAAGAGAATCAGTTAAGGTAATGGAATTCCAAGCAACAGTAGCATATTCTAACTTAGATCTAACCAGGGCGTAGTACAGACATAGTCAACTTTCTTAAATGATGACGTAACAAATTTAATAAGTCCAAGTAATTTCCATGACTGGGAAATTATATGGTCAACATGATAGGGGGGGAAAAGTTTGTTATCCAGGAGAACACCAAGATCATTAATATAAAGGGTGCGAACTATTTTTTCATTGCCCAATTTATAAGTAAATAAATGGTACGGAACTCCGTACGGACTTTCTCGCTCAATTGTTTGAAAATGGAGATATTTACTCAAAACTCGTAATATATGTGAAACAAAATAATATACACTAGCAAACCCAAGCATAAATTGCACTATAACTATGTAAAACTTTTTTTTTAGTCCCGGTTTTAAATTTTATAATTTTGTTTTTAAAGAATTAATGTCCTCATTTGTATGTCTGGACCGATAAAAAAGATCAATGTTGGGTCCGCAAGGGTCAACACTTCGTATTAAAATTTCAACTTATGGTTAAAATTTTCGAAGTTCTATTAGGTGTTGCAAATCTTCATGTCATCACATTGCTATTAAAGTCCTCATTTATAAATTTTGACCAATAATAATGTAAATATTGACTATTGAGTATAAAATGGATATATATCATTGTTGTACAAACATTTATCTTAAGGGGTTTAAGGAAAATCAATATAAACTTTTAGAGACTTACTTATATTTAATTATTCTATGGCATTGGAGAATTATTGCGTTAAAACTTAAGTAGTATATCTTTACAACTAAAGCTCACCAAATTGTATTCATATATTTGCCAATATCTTAGAAACTGTTGGATTTATAAAAAATATATTTCATATAAAAGTTTTTTACTTTTAATAGTACTACAATTTTGCAATGATAAGATATTTAGTATCTCAAATAGTTGCGGAGATACGGAAGTTTCTGCTTCTGTAAAATACCCTAAAATTCATTTTCATGGTAAAATGAAAAATAGCCAGTTTATTCATAATCTTAATAACCAGCTAGATACGAAATTTAATAAAAATTGTCGGAGTCAATTTTAAGATAACTCGATTTTTTCTCTTTTCAGTCTTTCTTAAATTACTCTTAATTTTAAGTTTAAACAGACACACAAACAGACGTCATTGCAAAGACCACTTTTAGGGTTTGGGGTGTCTTGAGACGTCGACATCCATCAACATTTCAGGTTAGATTTTCTTTTGCGGTTGCAATACTTTTACCTTTTGTGTTCGAAAAGTTAAAAAAATATATATACTATATTTACGTATAGCTTGAAAGTTATTGGTTTTATAAAAATATGCTTCTTATAAAAAATATGTGTATTATAAAGAGACCTACATATTTGTAGCTATAAGTAATTTTATATCCCAAATAGTTAAGGAGATATTATTAAAAAAAAGATAATTTACGTATCAGACCGGAGCCTTTAAAGTCATGTTGCCAAAATATTGAGAGAAGCCATTTTGTTTGGAATATTTATAAATGTTTAGAAATTAAAAAATTAAATTTAATCAAAATCGTTAGAGACGATTTTGAGAAAATCGACTTTTTCTCTTTTTGTCCTTCATTAAACTACCCATAATTTTAAGGTTGGATACATAATTCAATTAATTCCTTGGATGCACCTTGTTAAAACACTAGATAACAAGTTTTAGCCCGACCGGTAAAATAATAATATTTAGCACCGCATCTTACTACCCGTTCGGGTTATACGCTTTAAGTACTAATTACTCTAATGGATTAGGAATTGGGAAGGTTAAATTAGATGAAGTGAACCCACACTTGCGTGGAGGGAGAGTGGAAAACCATTAAGTGTCACCTCTACAATTTAACCGCGAGCCGCCACTGCGGACAATTTTCTGATTCAAAATTTTCATATCTATCCCTACCCCACTGGTGGGATCAAAATAGCGACAAACCGGATGGGTGGTGAGACGTGTGTAAGAAGAAGAAAATAATGTTGGATCACCGCAGTGGTCACGCAGTCTAAGGCGTCATGCTTTAAATATACCTGTTGCAGGGGTTATGGAGGTTGAGGTTCTAATCTTGGCCCAGTTTCACGCATGTGATTTATCATTGTGGTTTTAGCCATACTCTCTTTCGGCTAATGTGGGTACACCTAGACCTACTCTAAACCTACTCTACTTAACTTACCCCTTAATAGCCATGCTGCTAAACGTAATATTGTAAATAAACAAATCAACCCAATTTATGTGGAATCGGGTTTTATAATGGAGGACAGAATCGTTGGAAGAACCTTAACTGATAGTTAGAGAGTTAATATATCAACTTTCATGTATCCATACGCAAATCTACGTGTTCTGCAGCTGTCACTTTTGTTAAATGGTGTTGATTTTAAAAAGTCTAAGATAACTAATACCTACCTTTATACAATGTTGCCACTCTCCATTTGTTTTATTTTCTATATTAATAAAATGAAGAGTTTGTCTGTCATGAGCAATCCCACACAGAGGTCTGAAATTTATAAATTAGTAGCCCCAGTGTATGAACATGTGCACCTCGAAGCTGTAGTTTTACAATTTTGAGTAGGTTTACCTTTTACCCATTTTATACTTACCACATTTTTAACCTTAAAAGCAAAGCCGGGTACCTCAATGCTAAATTCTATTTTTTCCTCACTGCAGATTCCCCTAAACTACACTGAACAGTTGAGACACGATTTTAAAATATTCATTCTGATGTAACAAGTTGGAAAGTTTCAGTTATTTTTCATAAAAAAACCAATTTAAAAGAAAAATAAGATTTTTAAAAGTTTATTAAAAAAATAATTCAATTAATACGTAAGTAAGAAATTAAAATTTTAATTCTGGATCTGTTAGTGATTCTAATATTCATTCATTCAAAATTGTACTCACTTTAATCCAGCAGAGCTCTCCTTGGTTTTAATAAGAAATATCTTGATTCCTGTTTACTAGATTACATTTTAAAATTTAATTTTCCGATTCCACAACATTTACAATGTCGTTCTTTTTCCATGCACACAAACTCACAACAAAGATACAAAGGCTAGTTTGACAACATTTTCAAATTTTTGGCATTCAAATGAAACGGCAAAATAAAACAAAGTGGAAAGTGTAATAACTAGCTATTTTTCTAATTTATGTCGTTTCGTTTAAATGATGGAACTTTCGATTAAAGAGATATGAGAGCTAAGAGTAGAGGTATGTAAAATTGTGATATCAAGATCAATTATATCAATTATTTTGATAATACTCGTAGAAATCATTGAGGTTATCGAGGATTAAAATATTAGATGACTTGAAGGAAAGAAAAATTTCTGAGAGCTGAAGGAGGAGGCAGAGGACAGGGTGCATTGGAGGTTTAAGTTCAATGACAAAAGGAATTGACCTGTTGTGAGACAGAACACCTAATGATCATCATCATAATCGTCGAGGAATCGAGCTTGACATCCTAAGTTTTAATTCACTTTGTTCAAACTTGAAACAGTTCCTGGCGATGGTTGAACGATGTAAATAGAAAAAAACTCACCTGCGTCGACTCGTCCTCCAAGGCTCGAACCCGGGCCAGTTCCCTCAGCTTCTCTCTCCGTCCCTCGGACAGCTGCTCTAACCTTCGGGCGGCGCGGTCCACCTCAGTAAACACTTGACGGGCCCGCTCCGTCCCCAACCTGCAAAACACACAGCCGGGGGTTGCAATTTAACCTCCTCCCAGCATGCACCGCAGTTCGAGGGTTGTTGCAGAGTCAAGCCAGGTTCAAACTGTTTTCTCTTGTTCAGTGTCAAACTAAGGGCCAGTTTCATAGTCAAACGCCTAAAGTGCGGTGCTACACTAAGTACATGACGACACCAACCTAAACTCGAATGGAATGGGCCGGGCCGTTCTCGCATAGGAAACTGGCCCATTCCATTCTGGTTTAGGTAGGTGTCGTCATGTACTTAGTGTAGCGCCGCACTTGAGGCGTACTAAACTTGACTATGAAACTGGCCCTTAGTGTAGCGCCGCACTTGAGGCGTACTAAATTTGACTATGAAACTGGCCCTAACACACATTCACTCGCTACATTATTGTGTTTGTGTGGTTGGGCAAATGAATTATAAGTGAGATAGTCTACTAATACATTCCCGTCAAGCATTGTTTGGCCTGGTAACAATCCATAAACCACCCCTGATGAGCTAAATTACATTTGGAACAGTTTTAGAATTAGCTTACAGAAACTCGCTTCAATGGTCGTATAGTCAGTCTAAGGTGTCACTCTCGTAATAAGCCAGACTGCCATTGATGGGGATATCGAGGTTTGAATACCGGTCGGGTCTACTGAGGGTGGTTTTTACTAAATTATTTTCCACTCTACCTCCAGGCAAATACGGGTACACTTTCTCTAAGCTCAACCTCTAACACCTAGCTCAATAATGTAATTAGTAAGTATGCGTATAGCCTGAACGGGGAGTAAGACGCGGTGACAAAAAAATATATAATTAAAAAAACTTTCGGAATATTGCGTATTGAAATGAGCTGCTACCTCTTCTAGTCTCCTGATCCCTAATAGCAGTCCGGAAGAAGAGAACAAGAACCGATTCACTTTATTGAAAGCGTTAAGGGGATCAAGAGAAATTGCTCAATCTTAAGTGTGCGGTAGGGGTAGTTTTCGCTTCTCAATCACGACTATTTTATTCTGTGGTGGAAAATAAAAACGTGGCCATTTTATTTACGTATTTATTTTTCATCACCGTGACTAATACCCCTTTTGTCGTCTTACAATTCCGTTCTCTCGAATTTACATCGTACTCTCAGACTCGGAAGGTCAATATTCTAATGTCGGTCAGCCAGTACAATTGGTGTTTTTTAATATCAATTATTTTGTATAAACATTTAAAATGGCCCACTGATTGCGAAATTATTAAGTGTCTGAAAAAAGAAATTCAATTATAAAAAAAAAGGTGACCTGGTGGTCTAGGGGTAAGGTGTCAGACTTCTGTGCTGGCGGCCGGGGTTCAATCCTCGGTCCCGGCACAGATTTATCTGATTACCAAACCCTTCCTTCACCTCTGACAAGACATCTTGTGAATGTGGGGAATGCCAGGCCTCCACCGTGGTTCGGATTCCACGTTAAACTGTAGGTCCTTCATTTCATCTCACAATCACCCTACCATTACACATTAGCGTAAGTGCGTATAACCCGAACGGGTAGTAAGACGCGGTGCTAATAATAATAATAATTATTATAATTATAAAATGGTGGTATTATTTACCTGAATGTATCCTCATTCAGCCATTAACGTCAAATTAGGAAACAAGAACCAAATTGAAATGAAGAAAAGATAATGAAATGATCGATGTTTATCAGGTTGCCCATTTTAAAAAGAAGGAATTTCCCATCTCAGATAGTTGTTGTCCAGTGACTGAGGAGATGTTGACTAATTTGGAGCTCGACACGAAGAATCAAATGATGTCCCATAATTCACATTTCCCACGCAGGAACGTCAACCGGTTGTCTCACCCGAGAATGCAGGGGAGGGGACAAGAAGATAGCATCTTGATGTCCGTCACACTTCTACAGACCCCAACACGACGACAGGTCCACGTGTGAAAGTGTCGATAAAACCCTAAAACGGAGCGAGAGACACACACGATATGTGGAACTCTGTCCTCTATCTCACAGATACGTCCCCGTTTAACGTCCGGGAGCAGTGTCAACCGATTCTTAATGTGCCATTTCGAGATGGTTTCGAAATGAAAACAACCATGGATATGTACGCATCTCGCCCCAGGATTAATGTATCAGTTTCATATTTTACATCGTCCAATGTTGACCTTGGTGGTCTTGAGGTAAAGTGCTCACCTCAGGACCCGTTGTTCGTGGGTTCGGACCCAGCCAAGGTCGACAGATTCTTTATTGATAAACATCCGTAGCACAACTTCCTTCGGAGGCGAAGTAAAGCCGTCGGTCTCATGTCAATTGTGACATGTAAAAGAACCCTGGAAGGTATGTGGAAATAACTTTGCCGGTAAAATTGGTTGGCCCTTTTGCTCTCGATCAAAGAAATTCTCTTGCGAAAGAGAGAAAGTGCACGTCAAATATCTCAGATAAATTAAAAATAATAATATTATTTACACTTCAATTTTTAGTGAGATATTTAACGTGGGAAGGAGAAATTTCTCTGATGACAAATTTAGCGGACTAATATGGAATAGAACCCGAGACGCTTAGTTCAATAGAAAGATCCACCAGCGACTGAGCTAAGAGGTCGTAATTATTTCGGAATCTTCTAGGAATAATAAAAGGATAACCCACTTTGGTGATAGAATGGTCACTCTCGCGTTAGACTGAATTGCCGAGGGCGGGGAGGTTGAGGTTCATATCCTGGTCCGGCGTAATGAGGATAGTTTCCCTAAATGGTTTTCCACTCTACCCTACACGCAAATGTAGGTACACTTTTAATCTTTCTCATCCCAAGCTTACCAGCGTAATTAGTACATATTACGTGTACAACCCGAGCAGATAGTGAGATGGGTGGTAATAAAAGATACACGAATAGATCTGCACGTATAAAAAGTCTTAATAATAAGTTGAAACTTATTTACTTACGAACAAACACATTTAAGAGAAGCTACTTATCTCCTCCTGAGCTGAACAAACACATTTAAGAGAAGCTACTTATCCCTTCCTGAGCTGAACAAACACATTTAAGAGAAGCTACTTATCCCCTCCTGAGCTGAACAAACACATTTAAGAGAAGCTACTTATCCCTTCCTGAGCTGAACAAACACATTTAAGAGAAGCTACTTACCCCCTCCTGAGCTGAACAAACACATTTAAGAGAAGCTACTTACCCCCTCCTGAGCTGAACAAACACATTTAAGAGAAGCTACTTATCTCCTCCTGAGCTTAACAAACACATTTAAGAGAAGCTACTTATCTCCTCCCTAATATAATAAAATAATCAACTGAGCTGATAGATACACTAATCCCAGGGGTGGGGTTCGACTACAGTTCACGACATGATGAACCGATAGCTTGCGATCGTGGCGAGCTTATTCTATAATCTAATACCAGACAGGTTAGAACTGGACTATATGATTTCAAAGTACGATCTATCATTTTTCTGGCGGTTCTTTCCACGGTATCCCAAACATTTCCATTGGAGGATACTTGCAAGTTTGGCCAAACTGTTTACTTGGCGTGCCTTTCTGATGCCCCAATCTCAACCAAAATGCACCAAAGTGGAGTGCAGATTATGAAAACTACCCACCCTCCGCTTGCTTTGCCTTTTAACAATAGGTTTGGAATGTTCTACAGCTCTATAACAAGAATAACCCTTTTTTTTAGCACCGTGTCTTACTATCTTTTAAGGTTAAACTAATATATATTAATTACGCTAGTGAATTAGGGATGAGGAAGGTTGAATTTAGAGAAAGTGTAGCCGCATTTGTGTATAGAGAGAGTGGAAAAATATTTTGGAAGAACCCCCCTCAGTACACCCAACCGGGATATGAATCCCAATCTCCATGTCATTGGCAGTCCAGTCTAACACAATAGTGACGCCTTAAGACTTAGACCATGCGACCACCAAAGCAGGTCAACAAAATTTTGATTTGCCCTTAACTGGACGAGAGTAAAATCAATTGCACTGTTATACTCTGCCGGAAATCGAAGCCAGGAGCTTTGTATGAGTAGAGAGCCACCATACCACCACCGCCAGGTTATTACTACTGTGGTTCAGCGTGGATTGAATAGCAAGTAATGACACGGTATCAGGGCACCAGGAGGTATAAAGAGAGCTCTTCTCCGGATAGCCTGCTATTAAATAGCGGTAGTGACAGGAGGAGGAGGGGCATGTGGTGTAACACACGCAAGCTGTGTGTGGTCGTCCTACCTCGGTGTGTGCGTAATAACAGTATGTTATACTGTCCACACATGCTCGACACACTTCGTCACACTTTATGGAGTGACCAAGAGCAGACAGGGAAATTGGTACAAAATTAAAATAAAATTTGAATTTATTTCGTGGCACTATAGTCGATTCTAGGCTACTTAATTTAAATAGTGCAGCCAGAGCCACATTTATTAACAACGCCAAATCCCTTTTTTTTTCATCGTGACACCGAGTATAACCAGATTGACGGTTTCTCAGTCCTAGCAATCTTAACCACGGCCGGGTCGCTAGCTCCCTCACCTGACGTCCTCGGAGGCTGGCAGCCAGTGGGCCCTCTCCTGCAGTCTACCCAGGGCTCCAATCCCTTCCCTCCTGAGTCGGTGCAGTTCAGGGTCAGCCAGGGCCCTCGCCAGGGCCCGGTGCTGGTGGTGCAGCTGACGGCGTGTCGGTGCACCCTCGGTGGCACGCAGGTCAGCCATGGCCGCCGCCAGACGCCGCCCGCAAGCATGACTCGCTGACAGAAGCGGTTCAAGTTCCTGGAACATCGGGTCATAGGTCACGTTGATTCAAGAAACAAACAAAAATCCGTTTGTTTCCCACTCGTTATACATGCAAATGTGGGTACACTTCCTGTAAATACAACCTTACTCATCCCTTCCCCCACTAAATTAAAAGTTAAATGTGGATAGCCCAGACGGGTGGTATGACGAAGCATTTACAAACATATCTCGAAAATTGTTCCCGAAGTTTATTGGAGTCACTTTTGAGACAAACTTAAACCCTCTGAAAGCTCGTATCTGTGGTCACGTAGTCTAAATTTTCAAGATTCGTGGTTTCCGTAGTCGAGAAGGGTGTGGTTTGAATCTCAGCCGAGTGTCCTGGGGGTGGTTATCAAAGGGCTAGTTTTCTCATCTTCTCTCAATGTTAATGCTGGTTCACCATCTCTAACTAACCCTTTTCATCTTATAGCTCGGATTAAGCAATTAAGTAGCCCCGTTGTTAAAACGTACTTACAAAAATTAAACCCCTCAAATACACATTTATTTGTTTTTAAAGAGTATTTTTTGTACCTACAACTAAAACAAACCGTGTCATATGTAATCTACAATCTAAGTAGTGAAATGTTGTCCTAGGCCTCCACCGTGCCATAGATACCTCCTTGCTGAGGCTGTGCTCCTATTATGGGCATGCACTTAACCTTGAACCAGTCGAGGTTCGGATAGCTTCGGTCACGCCTTTTTTATATAAATATATATCCTTCACCCTGAAATTACTCGCAGTTACCTTGACCAATCAGAGACGGGTTAATTTCCCACCAATACTCACACATACACTCACACGATGGTTCCGACAAAAAATAACGGATATTTCCAGTCAAGACCTACTGCCGCCTTATGTTCTTCTGTTAGTAAGTAGTAACCTGTAACTTTTTTATTCACGAGAAAACTATTTAAAAAAAAATTGCTGAACTAATGCATTTTAAAAAATGATTAAAATTATGAAATACATAAATAAAGATCTGCACTTTGATTGCAAGATCAAATTAGCAATCACCTTACAAACTATCTTAACCTACGACATCAGCACTTGACAATAAACATCCAACCAACCATAGCGGCAGGAATTGTAACCATGCAAAATGAACGAACCCATCACCCAGAATCGAGTAATGGAATATTTGTTTATAAGTAGGGTTATCTTCCTTCTTTGCCTCAAATCAGGGTCTTTTACACCAGCTAATGGTTAATTTATCACAATAATTTGAGATAGCAATATCAAAATGACCCATGTTGGTGGCCGTATGGTCTAAGGCACTTCTCTCATAATGGTGGTTTACAACGCTTTTTCCACACAAATGCGGGTACACTTCGTCTGGATCCAAACATCTTCATCCTTGACCCATTGACGTAATTGGTACCCAAGCGTATAATCTTAATGGGTAGTAAGACGCGGTGCTAAAATATAAATAATTGTGCATAAAAATTAAAAATCTCCATTAGTTGACAAAACAACATTCCACTAGCCACTCAACAAAATCTTACAAAATAAGATTTTACTCCAGTTGACATTGTTTCTTGAACAACAGAAAAGTATTATATTATTATTAGTATTATTATTATTACCTGTTCGGCTTGTACGCACTTACGCTAATGTGAAAATGTGAAATGGTAGGGTGATTGTGAGATGAAATGGAGGCCCTACAGTTTAGCGTGGGATCCGAAACACGTTGGAGGCCTGGCATTTCACAGATTCACAAGGTGTGATCAATCACATCTTGTCAGAGGTGAAGGAAGGGTTCGGCAATCGTATAACCTGTCCCGGGACCGAGGATTGAACCCCGGACACCCAGCACAGAAGTCTGACACCTTACCCCTAAACCGCCACGTCACTAACAGAAAAATAAAATACCCTTTTGTGAAAACGGGGCTGGAATAACGAGATAAGTTTTGCAATCGACCATACACCTTAACCAAGTCGATCATTGAAGAAGGTTAACATGCCAAGGTGTTGATAGAATGGTTTCTCTCGCCTAAACTTTAAACTAACGGAAAAATAAATAAAAAAAGAAAGAGGGAAAGAGCAAAAGTTAAATTGTGTAGGCTCGGTCTGATAAGCTTAAACTAATGAAGCGGTTTTAATTAAGTTTTTTTTACGACTTCCTTCCCCCTTCCCTCCTGCAATTTTATCTTTGTGGCGATCCGTCGTGTGCGAGGCATCTCACGGGACCTAGCTGCTGCCGCTACAAGCTTATTATTAACAACAAGATCATAGACGTATAATAAACTGTTCTTCCTTGGGTCCTAGAGCAGCAGTGCTCTCATTCTGATTTCCTTTCAAAGATCAAAACGATGCGCTCAGAACTGTAAGTTGGTCCAAACTCGTAATGTGATAAGCTAAGATGTGCTCCCACGGGGAAAGGGGGCAAAGAGATCTTGTAACCCCTTCCCCTATACTTACATCCATAATGAAATGTTGAAATAACTCTCCTAAAAATATTTCAGTCCCTACAGATGATGTACACGACGATATAGCGAAGCCTGCACGTGGTCTAGAATTAATATTTTATAAGATTGATATGATACATATACAGTGCCTAGGCCAGTATACCTGATCAGTGTTTTTAATTTTGAAGCCTCCCCTTGTATAAACTCCTGCATGCGCCTCTGGCTAAGCCATTAATAGCTCAAAGTAAATAGCAAATTTAACAGAATTTATCACGTATAGCCCGAACGTGAGCTTAGACTCAATTATACCCCCACAATGGTTATCACACGGGTTAAGGTGTCAACTTCAATGTTATGGTTTCCAGCTGACGGAAATGCATGGACTGTAATCCCGGCAGGGTGTACTGAAGGCTTACAGTACAGCTTCTTCGCCCGCACAATTAAACTAACTCTGCCTACACTGGCAACACTCCAAGCCACGCCACAGTATAATAATCCTAGTGAATCTTCACATTCGCGTAGTAGTATGAAAATGGAATTGCTTGCTCAATAGCAATCCGTATTAGAAGTTCTTAGCTTGTACCTGCACTGAGTCTCTCAGTCCACTTAACGCTACGTCTATACCTTCACGTCAAAGTATTATTCACGGACTACGGCACACAATAATATTACGAAGACGAGTTGTCTTTTTAATTGCGTCACGAAAGGTGAGAAGACAGCTAACAGCGATTGCTTTTGAACAAATTTACATCTCTTGTCCACATCTCCTAGTACAGGATCGTGACAGAAAACAAATACGCAACGCCTGCAGAAATATGTTGACGAGTACATAAGCACAGAAATCTTTAAGGTCACTCATTAGACGTGTCATTACCGTACATACAGTACAGATGACTGTGAGTGGTCAATTAAGGCTCGTCATTTGTGCTGAAGGAAATAAATACGTTCTATGTATGGTAATTAAAAAAATATATATATTTCATTGACTTTCAAGCCAATTATGACAAATACCTATTCAAACGTTTGTCTCTAAACGGACACGTGTCATCAAAGTAACATTTAGTTCAAATGAAACAATCACACTTGGACAAAACTACTCGCAGTCAAAATGTCACCCGAACAAAAGGACACTTTTCGTAAAATATACTTATTACCAAAATTGCATGTGCCCAAATAACATACGAGTAAAATGATACTTGATTCTAAATACACAAGGTCATAATGATAATAATAATAATAATATTTAGCACCGCGTCTTACTACCCGTTCGTTATACGCTTTAAGTACTAATTACGCTAATGGATTAGGAATTGGGAAGGTTGAATTAGACACATGTCTCTCGATACATGGTTCAAAGGACACATGTCTACTCAATACATAGTTCAAAGGACACATGTCTACTCTATACATTGATCAAAGGACACATGTCTACTCAATACATGGATCAAAGGACACATGTCTACTCAATACATAGTTCAAAGGACACATGTCTACTTGATACATGGTTCAAAGGATACATGTCTACTCGATACATGGTTCAAAGGATACATGTCTACTCTATACATTGATCAAAGGACACATGTCTACTCAATACATAGTTCAAAGGACACATGTCTACTCGATACAT
>CABEEJ010004317.1:51636-66238 GCA_901482245.1 Timema douglasi
TGTGTGGTGCTAAGGGGATAATGTTGGGGTGGTATTGTGTGGTGCTAAGGGGATAATGTTGGGGTGGTATTGTGTGGTGCTAAGGGGATAATGTTGGGGTGGTATTGTGTGGTGCTAAGAGGATAATGTTGGGGAGGTATTGTGTGGTGCTAAGGGGATAATGTTGGGGTGGTATTGTGTGGTGCTAAGGGGATAATGTTGGGGTGGTATTGTGTGGTGTCTAGAGAATGATGTTAAGGAGTGTTAGGGGTGGTACTGTGTGGTGTCTAGATAATGATGTTAAGGAGTGTTAGGGGTGGTACTGTGTGGTGCTAAGGGAACAATGTTGGGGTGGTATTTTGTGGTGTCTAGGGAATGATGTTAAGGAGTGTTAGGGGTGGTACTGTGTGGTGCTTAGGGGATGAAGTTGAGGGTGATATTGTGTGGTGCTTAGGGGATGATGTTAAGGGTGATATATTATGATGTTAGGTGACACGGCCACCAACCTTGTAGAACTCGACCCACTCGATCTGGTCGTGGCTGGTTCGACCCCCGCAGGAAGTAGGTAGTTGGTCCTCTGGGAGAAGCTGTCGGAGGTTTGTCTCGTCCTTGATCACCTGGCACTGGATGAACAGAACAAACAACATGGGGTGTAATGGGTGCTGTCATGTGAACTCACCTTTAGAAGATAGTGTGAGCTCGCCTGGAGTAGGTTGTGTGAGCCAACTTTGAAAAACTTATGTGAACTTACCCTAATCTTGCTGGTCTCTAGTCGGGTGTTGCCCTTGTAGGAGCAATCAGGCCGCCTCCATATCAGTACGCTACTGACCTTCATTTGTTTCTGAAACAAACGACAATGGTAAAGATGAGCTACCCTTTGTCACTTTACCAGTGAGTCTTGACGGTCATCCTGTTCCTGCTGTATATGTGTATATATACAGCAGGAACAGGATGATTATATTTATAAATCACATTTGGGTCGAGAGCAGTTCTCAGGGCCCTACTGAGGGGGGTATTTTGGGGGTTTAACATGCTCCTTCCCCCGGAATTATTTATAAGAATGTATTCCTTTTCAATGACCTTATCTGATAGCTAGTAAGGTTGATGGATCTATTTTCACGTATACATACGTCAATTCATGTAATTGAATCTGCCACTTTTGATAGATATTTTCAATACCTATGAAATAATACACTAATAATATAGCAAAATGGTATCAATGTTGACCGCAACGAGATATGTTTGTATTTTATAAAAGGTTTTCCCTATGAACGCAGTTTGCAGTGCTATTAAATCCATAGCATCCAAAACCACCATAACATTTTGTTTAAAAAAACACTTTAAAATTCCTCAAGAGATATCTCATGTTTACAAACAAATTATTTAGTTTTCCTTTTAAGACATTTCCCCCTGAGCCATTGGACACAACTACCACACGGAGTAAATTCAACCCCTGCGTTTGTCTCACAGGGCACAACTACCACACGGAGTAAATTCAACCCTTGCAAGGACCCACACATATCCAGGTTTAAGCTATGGGAAACATATTCATCATCCCCTTTTAGATTTTTCCATACAATCCTATAAATATCAGTAACGTGGTCAGACTCTCCCAATAATGGTCGTCAATACTCTTAAACTAGTCTAATGGAATAAGGATAAGAAAACACAGAAGGAAATTAACAGAGGAAAAACCTTTTTTAAAATAACTAAAAATAAGAATACATTATTTGGAGCCAATACAACCTCTTTAAAACATTCTCATTTTCCGAAAAAAAAAAAAAATAGCGTCATCTCCTTCATCTCACCTATTAAAAGCTCTAACAAATGACTCATCAAAATTCACACTGACAGCAAAATATGACGTCAGCCTACCTCCACGTGGCCACGTCGAATCACACGCCCTGACTTAAGTGCCATCATTATCGTGGTCTTGTGTAGAACCCTTAATCCACGTGTTCCCCACGTGGGAGGTCCCCACACCTCAGCGATGATTGATAACATACGGTGAGTGACGTAACGAACACGTGGGACCAGGATGATGGGACGGAGGGAAGAGGGTTCGAAATTGTGTTCGACCAATTCAAGTAAAACCAAGTTTTTAAATATTTGAGGTAGGAGTGCCCTGAGTCTTTGAGGTAAGAATTTTCTAACTTGTTGAGGTAGGAGTGCTCTGAGTTTGTGAGGTAAAACTGCTTTAAATTGTTGAGGTAGGAGTGCTCTGAGTCTTTGAGGTAAAACTTCTCTGAACTGGTGACCTGGCGGTCTAGAGGTAAGGTGTCAGACTTCTATGCTGGCGGCCGGGGTTCGATCCTCGGTCCCGGCAAAGATTTATCTGATTACCAAACCCTTCCTTCACCTCTGACAAGACATCTTGTGAATGTGGGGAATGCCAGGCCTCCACCGTGGTTCGGATTCCACGTTAAACTGTAGGTCCTCCATTTCATCTCANGTAAGTGCGTATAACCCGAATGGTTAGTAAGACGCGGTGCTAATAATAATAATAATAATTCTCTGAATTGTTGAGGTAGGAATGCCCTGAGTCGTTGAGGTAAGCCTTCTCTATATTCATGAAACAAATAGCCGAAACTATTGTTAATGCATTTTAGTGGGGATATTCCCTCATAGATATCATATTCTGAAAATTAAAAAATGACACCTGGACACGGGAATCGAACCCGGCCGAACTAAGCCAAAGGTCCCGGGTTCGATTCCCGTGTCCAGGTGTCATTTTTCAATTTTCAGAATATGGCTTCTCTAAATTTTTGAGGTAGGAGTGTTCTAACTCTTTGAGGTAAGACCTCTCTGAATTGTTGAGGCAGGAAAGCTCTAAATCGTTGAAAAGGAAGTGCTATATTTTTTTAAAACTAGAATTGCTCTAAATTCTTGTGCTATACGTGTTCTATATCCCCGGATAGTACCTTGCACTTTCCTCCCTAACAGTTATACCAATGCACGACATGGACATTACGACCGAACAAACAAAACACATACAACACCTACCAGCACACGTGGGCACGTGGGCACGTGGGCACGTGGACAAAGGCGTCAGTCCCATCCAGTCTTGTTTGTCTGTAATGAGGAGGTTGAAGTTTAAATCCTGAGGTAGGTTTTCCCTAAATGGTTTCTCACTCTCCCTCCACGCCAATCCTGGTATATTTCCTATGAACTCTTCTTTCCTCCTCACTACCCACTAATGTAATTATATACGGCTAACCCGGATGGGTGTGTGATGCGGTAAAAGCAAAAGGTTTAGTTATTATGACCAACCTCTGGCCAATGGGTCTAACCAAGGGCTCTGACCAATGGCTCCGAGGGCTGACCAATGGCTCTAACCGAGCGTTTTGACCAATTACTTTACCGAGTGCTCTGATCAATGGCTCTGGGGGCTCTGATCAAAGGCTATAACTGAGGGCTCTGACCAATGGCTATAACCGAGGACTCTGACTGATGGCTCTGATAGAGGACTTTGACCAATGGCTATAACTGAGGACTCTGACTGATGGCTCTGATAGAGGACTTTGACCAATGGCTATAACCGAGGACTCTGACTGATGGCTCTGATAGAGGACTTTGACCAATGGCTATAACTGAGGACTCTGACCTATGGATCTGACAGAGGGCTCTGATCAATGGCTCTGATCAATGGCTATAACAGAGGTCTCTGACCGATGGATCTGACAAAGGGCTCTGATCAATGGCTACAACAGAGGTCTCTGACCAATGGCTATAACTGAGGACTCTGACCTATGGATCTGACTGAGGGCTCTGACCAATGGCTATAACCGAGGACTCTGACTGATGGCTCTGATAGAGGACTTTGACCAATGGCTATAACTGAGGACTCTGACCGATGGATATAACAGAGGGCTCTGACCAATGTCTATAACTGAGGACTCTGACCGATGGATCTGACAGAGGGCCCTGACAGATGGCGTGGGCAGTTGGCTCGCTCCAATAACCCAATAAACGCACGCACCACATTCTCGTTGACACGAACACATTAAACTGGGAGCACTTAAGAGATATCGAACACCCAATTATTATAAACCGTTAAATAGAGTTCCAGGGCATCAAGAGAAGGTGGCAAGAGGGGGACTAGGAAATGAAGGAACGCACGCTTGGGCAGCCTCTAGGAACGACTGATAACGGTCCATTCATATTTTCGGGACATCCGGGCTGGATCATCCGTGGGACCCTGAGTCTCAACCCAAATGGTTGATTTCAAATATTATTACTAGTTAAAAGAAATGTTCAAATTTCTAGTAGCTAAAATTAAATAGTATTTTTTATTTGTATGTTATTTGAAAAATATGTTTGGTATGTATGATTTCTCAATAAATCATTATAGATTTACCACAAAAATAACCCCTCCAAACCGTTTTTTTCTATTGAGTTGAATAAATTAAAAATGTATATTTGTAACTAATCCAAAAATATATATTTCTTCCTATGCTCCAAGTCCTACCACCCGTCCGGGCTGTTAGTATATTGACATTCATGGGGTAGGAATGAGGAGGACAGAATATGGCAAAGATGTTCCCACATTCACGTGGAGATAAAGAGAGAGAGAATGGGGAATCGTTTAGCAAAAATACAAACCAAAGTGCCATACAAGAATTCGAAACCAAGCCTCCACGTCCCAGTAAACAAGACAATACGAGGCTGAAAACTTTATTAGCGTAATCATCATAACCGGCAGTTTTCAAAAAATGATCTAGACCAGGGTTTTATAAATGGCGGCCTGCAAAGCGTCTTTGGAAAAGTAATTCATCTACTGTCATAACATTTGATGTTCAAAGACGAGAACGGAAAGTTTGGACTTGCGTGGGAAGAATCCACGAATTCACAATTCAATACCTATTCTCGTTTTTGTATAACTTGACAAAAACTAACCCATTGTTATGCGGCTGCTTATAGACTAGTGGATTCAATTGTGGCCCTCAGTGGTGGGTCGAGGAATATTGCCATGGGTGGTAGCAAGATAGGTGGAGGTTATATATTCATAAACTGTACCCTCTGTCTCTCATCGTTCATTTGACCAACTGAACTGAACGTGAGATAAAATGACAACCCCTGGCGACATCCAACAAGAAGCAGGTTCAAACTCACCACCACGAGCAGTAGGGCCTTGTCCAGAAGAGACAGCGTCGAGTGCTCCGCCGCTCCGCTCACCACAAGAAGGGTGAGTCCGTCCTTCAGTCTTTCCGGCCTGCAGAGGACAAACAAGAACACAGATAACCCTTAGCTCAGTCAGTAACACCTTATCTGCAGCAAGAAATATCACAGCATCAAGAAGTACCACAACATTTCCTGTAACAAGAAGTACCACAGCAACTTATGCAACAAGAAGCACCACAACATCTTCTGCAACAAGAAGTACCACAGCAACTTATGCAACAAGAAGTACCACAGCAACTTCTGTAACAAGAAGTACCACATCATCTTCTGTAACAAGAAGTACCACAGCAACTTATGCAACAATAAGTACCACAGCAACTTCTGTAACAAGAAGTACCACATCATCTTCTGTAACAAGAAGTACCACAGCAACTTATGCAACAATAAGTACCACAGCAACTTCTGTAACAAGAAGTACCACATCATCTTCTGTAACAAGAAGTACCACAGCAACTTATGCAACAATAAGTACCACAGCAACTTCTGTAACAAGAAGTACCACATCATCTTCTGTAACAAGAAGTACCACAGCAACTTATGCAACAATAAGTACCACAGCAACTTCTGTAACAAGAAGTACCACATCATCTTCTGTAACAAGAAGTACCACAGCAACTTATGCAACAATAAGTACCACAGCAACTTCTGTAACAAGAAGTACCACATCATCTTCTGTAACAAGAAGTACCACAGCAACTTATGCAACAATAAGTACCACAGCAACTTCTGTAACAAGAAGTACCACATCATCTTCTGTAACAAGAAGTACCACAGCAACTTATGCAACAATAAGTACCACAGCAACTTCTGTAACAAGAAGTACCACATCATCTTCTGTAACAAGAAGTACCACAGCAACTTATGCAACAATAAGTACCACAGCAACTTCTGTAACAAGAAGTACCACATCATCTTCTGTAACAAGAAGTACCACAGCAACTTATGCAACAATAAGTACCACAGCAACTTCTGTAACAAGAAGTACCACATCATCTTCTGTAACAAGAAGCACCACAACATTTCCTGTAACAAGAAGTACCACAACATCTTCTGTAACAAGAAGTGCCACAACATCGTCTGTAACAAGAAGCACCACAACATCTTCTGTAACAAGAAGCACCACAACATCTTCTGCAACAAGAAGTACCACAACATTTCCTGTAACAAGAAGTACCACAACATTTCCTGTAACAAGAGGCACCACAACCTCTTCTGCAACAAGAAGCACCACAACATCTTCTGCAACAAGAAGTACCAAAACATTTCCTGTAACAAGAAGTACCACAACATCTTCTGCAACAAGAAGTACCACAACATCTTCTGCAACAAGAAGTACCACAACATCTTCTGTAACGAGAGGTACCACTGCAACTTATGCAACAAGAAGTACCACAGCAACTTCTGTAACAAGAAGTACCACAACATCTTCTGTAACAAGAAGTACCACAACATCTTCTGCAACAAGAAGTACCAAAACATTTCCTGTAACAAGAAGTACCACAACATCTTCTGTAACAAGAAGTGCCACAACATCGTCTGTAACAAGAAGCACCACAACATATCCTGTAACAAGAAGTACCACAACATTTCCTGTAACAAGAGGCACCACAACCTCTTCTGTAACAAGAAGCACCACAACATCTTCTGTAACAAGAAGCACCACAACATCTTCTGCAACAAGACGTACCACAACATTTCCTGTAACAAGAAGTACCACAACATTTCCTGTAACAAGAGGCACCACAACCTCTTCTGCAACAAGAAGTACCAAAATATTTCCTGTAACAAGAAGTACCACAACATCTTCTGCAACAAGAAGTACCACAACATCTTCTGTAACGAGAGGTACCAGAACATCTTCTGTAACAAGAAGCACCACAACATCTTCTGCAACAAGAAGTACCACAACATCTTCTGTAACAAGAAGCACCACAACATCTTCTGTAACAAGAAGTACCACAACATTTCCTGTAACAAGAGGCACCACAACCGTTCTGCAACAAGAAGTACCAAAACATTTCCTGTAACAAGAAGTACCACAACATCTTCTGCAACAAGAAGTACCACAATATCTTCTGTAACAAGAAGCACCACAACATCTTCTGCAACAAGAAGTACCACAACAACTTCTGTAACAAGAAGTACCACAGCAACTTCTGCAACAATAATCACCACAACATCTTCTGTAACAAGAAGTACAACATGCATACCATCTTCTGTAACAAGACGTAACACAGCATCTCCTGTAACAAAAAGTACCACAACATCTTCTATAGCAAAAAGTACCACAACATCTTCTATAGAAAAAAGTATTACAAAGTACCAGAGCACCATGAAGTACCACAACATCACCCACCACCAGTTCACGCATAGAAAAACCGCTCGTGGCGGCTATGACGCTCCTGACCAGATAGTTGACGGCCAGACGACCATCCACACACGCGATTCTCCAAGACACAGTTATTTCGCTTAAGAACTCGTGCCTCAACTAATCAATATGACATCGTTCATGTTCTACCAGGAACAGAAAAAAAACATGTATGTCGGCGTGATAACTATTCACATACAGTGCGAGTTCTGCTAATCAGTTTATTAAGTCCCAAACTAGTTCAACAACTATCAGTGTCGACGATCAAGAACAGGAACTGCTTCAGGTGAAAGAGTGCGCGGGTGGGGGGAGGCGGGGAATATATTGACAGGTGTATGACAAGATGACGTGTGACCTCGACCGGGGTGCATGTGACCAGCTGGTTTACCTGGGTAATGTGTTGTAATAGAGCAGCAGAGAAGCTACTTGGTGGGGTTCTAGACATACTCTGGTGAGGCTTGTAGTGTCCAGAACAACCACCGCGCGCCCCTCACAGTCGTGAATACCTGGAACAGAAAACAAGACCCATCAAGATGACTCTAGGCGTGGTCCATGGAAACAAAAACATAAATGTAATACTCTCGTTATTTTTCAAACTAAATTATTATAATTAGAACTCGCTATGTCGCTAATTAGTTTGAACCGAACACAGAAACCTGGCCTCGGCGTTTTGACAGAGTGCGCCAACTTTAAAGCACTGAGCTATCCAGTTGTCTGGTCGTCCTTTCTACAACTGAGCTATCCAGTTGTCTGGTCATCCTTTCTACCACTGAGCTATCCAGTTGTCTGGTCATCCTTTCTTTCACTGAGCTATCCAGTTGTCTGGTCATCCTTTCTACCACTGAGCTATCCAGTTGTCTGGTCATCCTTTCTACCACCAAGGTATCCCGTTGTCTGGTCATCCTTTCTACCACTGAGCTATCCAGTTGTCTGGTCGTCCTTTCTACCACTGAGCTATCCAGTTGTCTGGTCATCCTTTCTACCACTGAGCTACCCAGTTGTCTGGTCGTCCTTTCTACCACTGAGCTACCCAGTTGTCTGGTCATCCTTTCTACCACTGAGCTATCCCGTTATCTGGTCACTCTTTCTACCACTGAGCTATCCAGTTGTCTGGTCATCCTTTCTACCACTGAGCTATCCAGTTGTCTGGTCATCCTTTCTACCACTGAGCTATCCCGTTGTCTGGTCATCCTTTCTACCACTGAGGTATCCCGTTGTCTGGTCATCCTTTCTACCACTGAGCTATCCAGTTGTCTGGTCATCCTTTCTACCACTGAGGTATCCCGTTGTCTGGTCATCCTTTCTACCACTGAGCTATCCCGTTGTCTGGTCGCTCCTCCTGTGGTTCCTGGCTCGATGTCCTTTGTCAAGTGTTACCAGCCTTACATCAACACCTCAAATAGTCCGTTTCTATCACATACACTTGTTTGAACGTTTAAACAAAAATTAAACCCGGGTCCCTCCAACCCTTTATCCTTATCCGGACTGATGATTTAAAATATGAGGAAGGTAGCAATTTGGATGGATTGAATCCGCATTTACAGGGAGGAAAAATGGTAAACCATTTAGGTAAAAGCCACATCATTACGCCTGGGAGGGGCTGGAATCTTTCCACGCTGCCGGAAAACCGGACAAGACGAGATTGACTCCTTTCCCCCCACGTGGCTCGTAAAGCTATCGAAGGGTCACTTACGATTTGTTAATGAATCGGCAGACAACATACCATTTACAAGCTTTGCGGTGGGCTATCCTTAGAACTATGTAGTGTATTATCCTTAAAATTGTACGTTATCCCTAGAACTGTGTATATTGCTAGAACTGTGCATTATCCCTAGAAGTGTATATTATCCCTAGAACTGTGCATTATCCCTTAAAATGTGTATTATCCCTAGAACTCTACTATCCCTACTGTATACTATCGCCACAAATGTATCCCTAGAACTGTATATTATCCCTACAACTGTACTATCTCTAGAACTATATATTATCCCTATAACTGTACTATTCCTAGAACTATACTAGCCCTAGAACTGTATATTATCCCTAGAAGTGTATATTATCCCTAGAACTATACTAGCCCTAGAACTGTATATTATCCCTAGAACTGTATATTATCCCTAGAACTGTGCATTATCCCAATAACTGTGCATTATCCCTTAAAATATGTACTATCCCTAGAACTGTACTATCCCTAGAACTGTACTATCCCTAGAACTGTATATTATCCCTAGAACTGTACTATCCCTAGAATTGTATATTATCCCTGGAACTATACTATCCCTAGAAGTGTATATTATCCCTAGAACTGTACTATCCCTAGAACTGTACTATCCCTAGACCTATACTATCCCTAGAAGTGTATATTATCCCTAGAACTGTACTATCTCTAGAACTGTATATTATCCCTAGAACTATACTATCTCTAGAACGTTATATTATCCCTAGAACTATACTATCTCTAGAACTGTATATTATCCCTAGAACTGTACTATCTCTAGAACTGTATATTATCCCTAGAACTGTAGTATCTCTAGAACGTTATATTATCCCTAGAACTGTGCATTATCCATAAAAGTGTATATTATCCCTAGAACTGTATATTATCCCTAGAACTATACTATCCCTAGAACTGTATATTATCCCTAGAACTGTACTATATCTAGAACTGTATATTATCCCTAGAACTGTACTATCTCTAGAACGTTATATTATCCCTAGAACTATACTATCCCTAGAACTGTATATTATCCCTAGAACTGTACTATCCCTAGAACTGTATATTATCTCTAGAACTGTACTATCCCTAGAACTGTGTATTATCTCTAGAACTGTACTATCCCTAGAACTGTGTATTATCCCTAGAACTGTGTACTATCCCTAGAACTGTACTATCCCTAGAGCTGTACTATCCCTAGAACTGTGTATTATCCCTAGAACTGTACTATCCCTAGAGCTGTACTATCCCTAGAACTTTGTATTATCCCTAGAACTGTACTATCCCTAGAACTGTGTATTATCCCTAAAACTCCAGCCACTGCCCTCTTAGTTCCTCAATCAACGAAGTCTGTGGTCAGAGGGGGACGGTGATAAGGTGTCGGTACCTCCATCAATCTGATCCCCGCGGTGAAAGGTGAGAGAGGGGGGGGGATGTGGGTCGCCCAAGCTAACATCCGCGACCCACTTGGGGCCGCTTCTTCTCCCGCGATAATTGCGCAACAAGAGACCCTTCTGCTCCTTTTATAAGCCCGCCATTATTGCCGGAACGTAAGACGACCATGCATGTGGGACAATGAACGCAGAAGACACGTACTCGCCGCCAGGGACTCGGACCGACAGTTCCCACGGTTCGAAAGGTACAGGGTTCCGGTTACCGCGAACGTGTCACTTGTCCAATTCCTTCCTTATTTCGCCGAGATGTTGTCCTCTAAGGAAGTTTCCTGCCTGTGACGTAACGGCAAGTTTCATTTGACAAGTTTTAACAATGATAAATTTGATTTTCATTTAAAGGTATCGGAATCGAGAAAAGTAAGTATCGGCCCACCACTACTTATAAACTAACTAAAATCTATAACAGACACAACATCCAGCCTCCCCCGGACGTTAATTCATCACTGTGAAAGGGGAAATCAACATTTCACCAATGATAAATTATTGTTCAGCCATGCCGGGAATCAAATCTGGGGCCCTTAGCTCAGGAGAAAGACAATCTATCGACTAAGTTAAGGTGTCAAATAATAAAACATTGAAACAGTAACCATAAATTCTTCAGGAAGTCTAAAGATAGTCTTAAATTGTCATAACCTTTTTTTTTTGACTATGAAGTAGTTTTTTATCGTCTATATTCAGGATATTTGGTTTATTCACGGAAATGTCCGGAAAGAATCTTCCTGCTAAGATGTGGATTAAAAAAAGTTCGTGGAAACATTAGTCTATCTTTAAAAGTAAACATGGAAAAAGTAATTTTGATATAAAAGTCACTGCTAATCAGGCTCAAATAGTTTAGTGGGTGTGTATACTCGTCAGTGGAAGAGGGGAAGTGTTATCAACAGGTAAACAAGAGACCTGGCAGGTCGAATTGCTCATTTTATTTTTCTCTTTCCTTTTCGTACAGTGGAGTGTGATAGTGCTTAAAGTGCTTCAGTGCATCAATCTTATATACAATCCGCTTCGCGAAATATTTAAAAAAAAAATTATTTAGCACCGCGTCCTACTACCCGTTCGGGTTATACGCTTTAAGTACTAATTACGCTAAATGATTGGGAATTGGGAAGGTTGAATTAGAGGAAGTGAACCCGCATTTGCCTGGAGGGAGAGTGGAAAGCCATTTAGGGAAAAGCCACCCCCAGTTCACCCGACCGAGATTCGAACCTCGATCTCCCCGTCCTTGGTGGTCGAGCTCAACACAACTGGCGCGTTAGCCAACTACGCCACCGAGGCGGGTGCTCCGCGAAATAGCTTTGAATCCATCAAGTAGATGGCGTCAAAGGGTTAATTTGATAAGTAACTTAAAACACTTGGGTCATCTGTTGCGAGATTTACTAATGACAGAGAAATCAGGTTACTCGTATTCTAAAAAATAGCATCATTTAAATGTTTGGTTTTGTTTTATTTTATTTTAAACACACGACTGTCTTATATTGTCTTTAAAATAGGTTTCTAAAAGTGACATTTTATGACCCACATCAATGGGCACGTGGATTAAGGTGTCAGTTTCATCTGATATAGTTGGCTGGTGACGGGGAGTTTGGGGTTATAATCTCGGCCGGGGTGTACTCTGGGAGGTTTTTAACCTTTAAAATAATTGTTTCCTACTCTCGCTTAACGTAAATATAGTTGTTTTACCGCGTCTTTCTTCCCGTTTAAGTTATACGCCTAAGTAATAATTACACTAATGTGTTAGGGATTAGGAAGATTGAACTTGGAGGAAGTGTATCCGCATTTGCGTGGAAGGATAGTCGAAGAACATTTAGGGAAAACCATTCTCAGTGCACCGATCGAGATGGGACCCCAAAGTCCCATTTTTCGGTGGTCTAGTATCTTGCTAGGGCTATAAAATAATAATAATAATAATAATATTTAGCACCGCGTCTTACTACCCGTTCGGGTTATACGTTTTAAGTACTAATTACTCTAATGGATTAGGAATTGGGAAGGTTGAATTAGAGGAAGTGAACCCGCATTTGCGTGGATGGAGAGTGGAAAACCATTTAGGAAAAACCACCCCCAGTTCACCCGACCGAGATTCGAAACTCGATCTCCCCGTCCTCAGCAGTCGAGCTCAACATGACAAGCGCGTTAGCCAACTACGCCACCGAGGGGGGTGGCTATAAAAAAATATGTGTTTACTGTTTACTGTTAATATTAATATATACATTATTATTTTATATGTATTGATACTATCTATCAAAAGTGGCATCTGCAGATAACATGACTTGACGAATGAATACATGAAAGTAGATCTAATAACTCTTCTAGCTGTCAGATAAGGCCCTTACTATGGAAAATGTACTATATGTAATAGTTTTATCGTACTTGTGACACTATAAAGGGGGTTATCAGCACCTGGGACCACAGTCATAACTATCTCCGAATCAAGTGTTCTTGGCCGGATTAAGCAGCGTCCAGACTAGTGAGCCAAACCACTTACCACTTTAAATTATTGTTTATTTCTGTTTGACCTTCCATCACACGCGCCTGAAATATTAGCTGAACAGTCGCGTGTTGTACATTTTATTACATCTTGAAATTTAGTTTGAATTATTTTTTATAATTGACATATTAAATATTAACCTCAAATTCGTTTTATAATAGGCCGAGGGAAATAGATAAAAATTAATTTAATCTTTAAAAATTAGAGAGTATATTAAAAACAATATTCACATGCACATGATACTCATATGTTGTAAACTGTACAACGACGGTAATACTTTTTTTCTTATAAAGTTTGTTGTACACTCAAAATAAGTTTGTAACTCTCTCTGGGGAGAGAGGGTTGGATAAAGGTAGATTTTGTGGGTAAATATGTCTCAGTCCGCTTCAGTGCCGTAGTGGTCTAATGTGTCAATCTCGTGTTGGACTGGCGTGCTCCAGGTGGGGAGATCGGGGTTCGAATCCTGGTCGGGTCTATTAAGGGTGATTTTTCCTATATGGTTTCCCACTCTCCTTCCACGCAAATTCTGGTATCTAAAATGCTTCCTTCTTAATTTCTACCCCATAAGATTAATATATATACGCACTGTTTAGAGACCTTAAATATATATTTCAGACTGGTTTAAGAGCCACCGGTTAAGAAACGTAATGTTGTTGCGAGTCTTTCTTGCACACTTATGGATTCTCTTAAACGGGAACTTTTTTTTGTTTGCACTTTTAAGCCAATCAAAATAATTAGACGCTTAATCACTTGGTGACATTCGAGTTAAGTTTTGTACTGACCACTAATTTCTTGAAGTTTAAGTTAGTGGATCAAACTATTTCCACTGTATTCCGCTCGCCTCGAGCACATTTGAGTTTGCCAACATCGTCTGTCCTGTCATCTTTTGTTTGTTGCAAGGTGTAAATAAATTATACCGCGGCAGCCAATTTTAATGTTCCCTGTTCATCGCGTGTGTCATCCACCGAAGTAGGTCTACATAACTTTATGAAGCAAAATATGTCTCGCAAAAAAAATGTTGAGGTTCAGCTCGATACTCGGCTCCAGGTTCGGTTCGCTAGTCTGGACGGAGCTTTAGGTTTCACGCTAGGGCTAAGAAAGTTCACGCTGACCGGAATACAAGCTATAAATTATCCGGAGATGAATGAGCAGAGAATTACGTCCTCAGAGCTCTTGACCAAGGTAAGAGACCCCTCCCTCTTACCCCTTGTCAGCGCAGTCTAAGCCAGGCGTGCTAACAGCTCCCCTACCTCTAGCAAGAGACCGGCTGTAGAGTGCGCTGGAAGCTTAAACAACACCAATTTAAACTTTTCCATACTTCCTAAATGGGATATGTAGAGTCGGGAGGGGTTGGGGTGGAGGGTGGCTACCATACTTTTCAGAGGGAGTGCCCTTTAGACGGTCATATTAGCGTTAAATCAATA
>CABEEJ010004318.1:0-63166 GCA_901482245.1 Timema douglasi
TAATTTATCAAAAATAAAATATGTTCCTCTTGTGACCTCATGGTTATTATTTTTGGGGCCCGCTTCCTGACCTCTGTGTGAGCGTCCCACTCCTGTTCCTGTTTGATATGAAACTCTTTGCAACGTTGTCCAGGTCCACATTATCTGGTGGACATAGCACAACGCTATGTGGTTAAGCCATTTGTTTATGTTTAGTTGTTGACCAAATGTATAACTTCACTTTTCGCTGAGCAGTGAAGCTCCCTTCTGCTTCACAGCTTGATGCTGGAGACACTATCAGAGTGAAGAAAAGATTCTCAACATTTACAAGGGAACTTTTAACATCCCTTTTCATTTTCCTTAAGTTTCCCCAAACATGGTCCAAGAAACTTTATATTGAATTGTCTGCATGAAAATTCACAGTTCTACTTATAACATCGAAAACTCGATATTAGGGTATTTTTATACAATTTGGAAAAAATATTTGGGGGAGGGGGGATGCTTCCCCAAATTTCCATAGGCTGTGACGCCTGTAGATGTCATTCGAAAATGCCTTCATCTAAAGAAGAGCGTATTAGTTGTAGATTTTTATTCCAGCTGTATCAGGAAGCTGTCACAAGGTTTCACAGGAGACACGTCCCCGGCCGGCCCACCCCACACACGACACTGTTGCCAAACCTACTGAGAATCTCCTAAAGACTGTAAGTGCTACTGACCCATGCCACCAAGACTTGGTTGTCCACGAACATCCGCTAGTGAAGGCACATTGGTTATGGTGCTTGAAGTGCTTTAAGACACCCCCCCCTCCCCCCCAAAAAAGAAACAATATGATGGTGGTCTGCAGAATGTGGTTTAAGCCAGGCAAGTATTGTCCGCATCATAAAAAAAACATGGTGTAAAGAAAATATTTTCCCTATTGTTAGAAACTAGAATCAAATTGTAATTTATTTAAAAATAGGAAATTTCAATTATTTTTTTCGTCCACTACATTTTGGTAACCATTTGGTTTTTGACCATTGTTCAATAGATAAATATTACTAAAGTCACTTTTTTTAAGGTGTTCAAGAATTAGCGGCCCTGACCACATCAACTGAGCATAAATGGATATATTGTAACGTCCCTATCCTACTTCTGACAAAACAGTGTAAGTAAGGTCACTGGTTTTACCTGGGTCCCCGGTAGCCAGCCCTGCTACAGCACTACCGGGGCACCGTAGGGCCTTACATGGTTAGGATGAACCCCAAGAGCTAGGGGTTGGATGGATGGTTCGTGGGGAATGAGACTGGTGAGTTAGTCCAATAAGATATATTTATTAATCTAATCAGATGCTAAATTACTACATTAGTCACCGGATAGATCTCCCGTGACGAGGAAGAAGGCACGATAACGGTCTTGCAACCTTTCAGTAGACCCGTGATCGACCCTCCGGCGGGGTGAATTACCATATCACAACTCAAATATAGGACATTTAGGCCTACCCACTGTTTGTAAATACTGTAATATAAGTACTATTCAATCTTAAATCCATGTTATAAAGGTTGCATTGCCTTACAAGTGAATGCGATATTGAAAACATTGCACAAAATTATTATTATTTTTTAAATTGCTAGTATTTTTCAACAACAGTTTAAATATTGTAATGCCATCAATGATCACCACTGGTTATTTCGTATTAGAGTATTTATAAGAGCTACTTATTCAAAACGCTTTCAAATTATACTAATTTTATTAAAATGTATTTAAAAATAGATTGTAAACATTTTTTTTTTACTTTCTTGCGACACCTATGAAAAAGTAACTATTGTGACCATATATTAACGTATTTGATATAGAATTTAATATTTAATAGATTTTGAGTTTCGACCCACTGGAACCCGAAAAAGTTGTTTTCACCTTGCCGTCGTCTGTCTGTTCATCGGCCTAGAGCGAAAACTATTTTACAGATTGGACTGAAACTTGATATGTAGAGTTTGTATAATGTTCACCCGATTCTTTTTTATTTATTTATTGATCCACCTCTAAAATTGAGGGTAGCTAGGATACTGGTTAAAAGAGAGAGAAAAAAATAAATTTTCTCGAAATTAGATTTAACAATCTTGAATAAAACTCGTATCCAAGCAAATTTTAACATAATAAACAAAATGGCGTATCTATTTTTTCTGGGAACATGACTTAGGGGGTACTTTAAATAAGCGGATATCTACAATTTTGATATATTTTGTGGCATATCTCCGGAACTCTTTGAAACATGAAATAGATTATTATTGTAAAGTTATAGGATTCTTAAAAATTAAAAAAGAGAAACCATTCTTTATAAACCAATACCTTTCTAGCTGGGAGAAAATACATTATCATAATAGATGTCTGGAAAATGAAGAGCTGAACATTTACCTAGCTAATAAAAAGTTAATCCTTCTGTGTGGTAAAAATTGAAATTTGACAGGCAGGTAAACAAAATGGAGCGGTCTCAATATTTACAAAACTGGTAGCAAAGAGACCAGATATGTAGAAAAGTATCTAAATTATAAACTCCAAAATTTGGGGCCAGGCCAGGAAAAATGGGTGAGCTCACGAAATTCAGAAAACTAATAGAAAGAACAAATTACTTCTTCAGTACCTTTTTTCTTTACAATTTACTATTTACGATCTATTTCTTACCATTTCATAATATAACTTAATCCTCTCACTTCCTTATAACTATACATGTATCTTATTATAGGTTTTTATGTCAATTCCATGCTAATATAGTTTGGTTGGCAGTCACATGACAGTCTGTCCAGGTTGATATAAGCAGCTGCACTGGAGTTAGTTTTTAAAACATTAGTTATATTCCTTTATCTTCAGGTAAAGGTTGATGACATTTCTAAAAATTCATAATACTCATCTCAAAATCTTAGGTTAGTTAGTTACGTTAAAAAAAGATGTCGAATATCTAGCATTAAAATATATTTTATATTCCTCATCTTTTTACTAAATGTTATTGATCTTGAAGGCTCTGAGGGTGAACGAGCCACCGAGAGCATAAAACGGATCTAGTTCATTTTGAATGTCGACGATAGGTCGCAGCAGCTAGATGCCATTAGTTCCAAAGTGCATAGTAAGAAAAAGAGGGAGAAAATCATCATGCTAACGAATAGCAGCCATTATGGTTTGAAATTTTGATTCAGCCTTCTGTTTTTTGGGTGTTACCAATGTGCTACACAATATTTGAGCAAAATTTAAATCATTATGATTATAAAAATAATTGTTACACAGAATATTACACACAAGCTATGTCGTTAGTGTTAAATAATCCATATTTAATTCTACTATTTTTCGTTTACTCTGAAAGGTAGCAAACTTACCTTGAATTATTCCAGAATGGCGAAGCTTATAAGTAGTGAGCGGGTTCATATGCACCAAAAATGTTACAATCAACGGGAAAATAGGCATTAAAAATATGGAATTTATGTACCAGAATAAAAACATTAGAATTAAAAAGTACATACTAGGCAATGTAAAATTGATTTTACTGCCTACTATTTTATTACCTACAAACAATTCAAATTGAGTTTTTTTAGCACCACGTCTCACAGCCCGTTCGGGTTATTATACATATATTTTGTACTAATTACACTAATAGGCCTATGTTAGATGCAAGGAAGATGGAATTTAGAGGAAGTGTATCTGCGCTTGCGTGGAGGAATATTAAGAAACCATTTATGACGGAATCACGATCAATTTAGCGTCCACTTAAGGTTAACTTAACTTAGCTTAACGTAAAGGTTCTCCTCATGTTTTTAAATGGAAGCGATCACGAAGCAGTTAACTTAACGTTCACTTTCATTTCACTTAACTTAATAGATATTCTTGGAGGTATTTCACGTTAAGTGAACGTTACATGAAGGGTATCACGTGATCTAGCCAGCCAATCATTATGCAAGGGACGTCTACAGGGTTAATTTGTAATTCATCTGTTGGTTTTATGACCAGCGGTAATATACATTATATTTAACAACTCATGGTATTATTAGGGTAAAGTAGATTTAAGATCAAACTAAAATAGGAAAGCTAAATTTATCGAAAAAGTTTAGTGATATATATGTATACCATCGATAAAAAACAGTATTATCTATGAGTAAACATTCACAGATCATAAACACTTTACAAATAGTACAGATCACAGATAAAAATACATACTTTAGAATGTAAATGTTTGGTTCGGGTTGATACGTAAAGTTACGTGAATCGTGATCACACATCCGTTTTATTAAGTTAAGTGAAACTTAAGTGAACGTTACGTTAAGTTAAAGTTAAGTTGATTGTTGATCCCAGCATTAATAGAAACATCTTTAGTACATCAGTATGAGATTCAAATCACAATCTTCCTTTATCGGCAGGCCAGTCTATTGCGAGGGTAACGCCTTACCTTATTCAACCACTGAATTGGGTCAGATACTATTAACAACTAGATAAATTTCTAGTTTTTCAGTAGCATGATATTTTTTTTATAGTTTGAAAAGTTGAGTTCTACTTAACACAACGTCAAGGCACAAGATCTCCAATTTGCAATTTCCAAAGAAATTGAACTTTTCTTCTGCAACGTCATGCCATTTATTCCCAAATTGTCTGCCAATACTCCTATTGTTCTCCGCACAATTTACGCTCATTAGAATCTATTTAGCAAGTGTCGATTTTCAAATCTATTCCAAACAAGAATACCACAACATACAATCTCTAAGAAACTGGATTCTCTCTTTCAGCAGATAGTCCATAAACTATTAAAAAAGATAGGTCAAAGCCGAAATAAGCGCGTTCATAAAATAATCAAAAACCAACAGAAAATTAATCATAGAGACTATTAAATTAACACATTGTAGGGGATACTAGAGAATGATGCAAGACATTTCGCATTTTATTCTTTAATTGAAGTATTTTTATTTTGACGGGTATAATATAGAGCATTTTTATCTTTGTTTATGAAGTATATGTTTGATTATATGTATTTATTTAGGTTATCAAAATTATTTCAAATTATAGCCCACATAAAATGTTGCAAGTTGCCCCTTTAGAGGGGCACGTTACAACAATAGTAGAGGCATGTTGCAACAGTTATTCTGTCTCGTCAATTTCGTCACATTCATCATATACACAATTAATGCAAATGCAAAACTTATCTCTCTTTGCACACAACCAATGGTCCCATATTTTGCAAACTCTGCACTACACCCAGTATTTAAGTCCATTTCCATATTCCTTATAGCAGACAAAGCAATATGTTTGATCTTCATCGGTTGGGCTATCTTTAAAAATTATGTTCCACTTCACAGATTTTATTTTATTTTCTATTGTATGTTTATTCTTTTGAGAATTAGCAGCAAGATTTTTTGTTTCTCTTTGTTTATTTTCCTTGTTAATATATTTTTTCTTCTTCTGAGGCTGCTTTTCCTGGGGAGTCTGTGTAGATTGTAGCTTTCCTCTTATTTCTCCCATTTTTTTTTCACATTCTTGGCATCGCTTTTGGAAAAGGTTTCACAGTTTCAGGTGAAAAGCATTTCTGTCAGCTTTGTCCAACCAAATCTTTATCACCATCATGATATTGTTGTTTTCTTTCTCCAACACATTATTGCGTTCTTGAGCTGCGCCTATGTCTGGATTTTTACAAACAGATTCACCTTTTATCTCTGGGTTTGTTGCATGTCGATCTGTGATTAAAGCTGGCCTCAGTAAATATATAAGGAGTATACGGTTATATTCCTGCACTGGCAAATCCTGAAATTATGTTGATTGGAGCTAGAGTGCACAAGAAAGCATTTCCAACAATTTTTGGAATATCGTAAATAATCCGAGTTTTCCCTGCGTTGCTTTTAATTCAATAATCAATGATTGTACTGCAAAGTCTCTTGAAGGGTCCAAAAATTGTCAAATCTAAATGTTGTAAATGGTGGGAACAATGTGGTGGGAATGGCAGCATGATAACTCATTTATCCTTGCAAAGCTCAAGAACACTACAGTTGAGGTGGGAGACGTTATTATTCAATAAAAGCACCACTGGGCTCTCTGGAGTATGTTGAGAATGGGCGATAAAATGCTTAATAAACCCTAAGAAAGTTTGGTCCATCCTCCAACAAGACCCGTTCGAAACACCAATAGAGCCAGGGGGGCCACCCCGAATAAAATGATCCTGAATTATTATTTTTTGAAAGGGAAAAATGGGTGAAGCTGCATTAACTTGTGCGTTGATAGCCGCTGTTACTGTTACCAGTTGCCCACGCTCTGCTGAGATGATAGCATCAAACGGTTTCATTTATTTCTGTGCGACAATTTTGTTTGGACGCAAAACTGTTGATACACCTGTCTCATACATATTCCAAATTCGAAACGCTGTTAAAGCAAGACGTGATAAAACATAATACAGTTTGCAAAAGAAGTGCTGGATTTTGGTCTTGGTAAAACTGGTTGCTCTGGCCAAACTGGTGGGCTCTTGATGACGTAGTGACAACTCAGAATTACGTTTAAGAAAACCAGTGAGTAATTCAACGCCACTATCTTATTTTTCAACCCAAGACAGAGGTATCTTAACACTGTATTTCAATGCATATTGATAAGCAAGCAGAGGGGATGAGATCAAACGTAATTTCATCGAAACTTAACTTTCAAAATATTTTCCTGTGCATCACTAAATATTTGTCGTGGTTTTTAATATCCACATAAGGGAATAATTTTCTCAGGTCCTTGCTCAACAATTTATTATTATTAGCACCGCGTCTTACTACCCGTTCGGGTTATACGCACTTACGCTAATGTGTAATTGTAGGGTGATTGTGAGATGAAATGGAGGACCTACAGTTTAACGTGGAATCCAAACCACGGTGGAGGCCTGGCATTCTTAACATTCACAAGATGTATTGTCAGAGGTGAAGGAAGGGTTTGGTAATCAGATAAATCTTTGCCGGGACCAAGGACTGAACCCCGGCCGCCAGCATAGAAGTCTGACACCTTACCCCTAGATCACCAGGTCACCCTCAACAATTTCCATTTTTTTCTTTGGCTTAGTTGTGTGTCTTGGTAATATGGAATAATGAATGTTGAATTGCAGTGCTATCTATCTACAAGAAAAGTATTTGTGATCATCATTTTCTATAACCAACTTAGCAGCCCTGAAAATAATATTGTTTGGTGTCTGCCCTCTATCTATTCTTCTCGGACGTATTCTCACATTGAAACCTGAAATTTATTGTAAATAAATATAAGCTACAATATTTAAAATACTTTTTAACTTTACCGTCAATATGATATTTGTTAAAACCGCCTTATTAAACAATAAAAATTTATTAAATGAACAAACAATTCTTGAAAATCCAATACTCATAAATACCTTTAGAAAACTCTCTCAACATACCAACATAAAAAACTCCATCCCTTTTGGCACCCGCCTATCCTTCTATAGTAGTTAACGACCTCTTTAGGCCAATGTCAAGAAGACTTGAACCTTTATTCATTTCCTTTATTGTAATTTTATACTCAATCATGTATATATTTTTTTAAAATTAAACTATATTGAATACATAAATTAAAAATCTATCTATCTATTATTACGTTTCCACAATATCACAATACAAAATACCTCCTTATATTTATATCTTTGACTTTATATTTCATATTTTTCTGATTATTCTTATTTCCCTTCATATATACACGGTGATTGTAACTCTCCTATTATTTTCCTTAATATGATGACATGGAATACTCAAGAACATAGTTTTAATTTCTCGTAAATATGATAATTCATAATTATTTATTTTTTCAAAATTATAATTTATTAACCATCATCAATATTATGTTATATCACAATGGCTGGCACATTATGTTTTAAACATAAATTTCATACTGTGTGTTATTTATTTCTCATCAGACCTAAGGATGATGCAGCTGGTGCATTTAAATATGTCGTGAAAATAACTGTGCAGCTCTTGCAGCCAGGAAACAAGGAACAGGGAACTACAGCTAAGGAATAAATTCAATTTTTACTTTTAAAATCTAATAATTTTTCTGTCATTTCTCAAGAGTCATATATTAATAATCAATATATGCATAGTCACATCATCCTCTGATTCTTTCAACTTAGCTATAAGTGTAATTGACTCAAATGTATATTTTAAAATGTACCTAGTTTTTAGATTTTTGTTACAATTTCAACATGTTCATAATTAAAATGTATCATAACTTGTAATTATTATTACCAAATCTTTTACAAATATTATTTAAATAGTTTGCATGTATATATTATACTTACATTACATAATTATGTTTCTTTCACGTCAATCTAGTACAAATTGTTAAATTTAAATTAATTTAAAATTTAATTTTAATTTTCTTGATAATCTTAAACGATCCTTACTAAGCATTTCAAATGTTATTCAATAATTTACCAAAGGTGAAGATACATAATTGTTTGGAGATGTTATTGCATCATATACTGGATATATTAATGCTTATATTGATTCTGAATTAACAAGATATAGTTGCTTTACTTTAATCTATAAGTAGCTTTGGGGCATCTTGTATAGTTATTATAGTCATAGGTCTGGATTTTAATAGCAATGCAATATTTGGATGGTTAAAGAACATAGACAGTTACGACAATGTTTTCTGATTCAGATACTTTTTATTCATTTACGTTTCAGTTGTAGTTGTTACAGACATTGCTAAGGATTGAACTTTTGTTACAGCAGAAGCTGGTGTTGCCACCGTGGATGGTGTTTCTTCTGTAGCAAAAGTTTCTGATCCTGATAATTTTGCAAATCTAGGTGGTGTTGCAGCTGTTACAGCAGTTGTTTCTGTGACCGCGGTAGCTGCGGTGGATGCTCTTGTTGCTGTAGCTACAGTTGCAACGGTTGCTGTTGTTATGGCCGTTGTTACTGTTGCGGTGGTTATGGCCGTTGCGTCGGTTGTTGTTTCTGGGGTTGCAGCTATTGCAGCAGTTGCCACGGTTGCTGCAGTTGCAGTCGTCAGTTGCTTCCGTGGCGGCTATTGCTGCCGTAGCGGCGGTGGCAGCGGTTGCCGCGGTCGCTGCCGTAGCGGCGGTGGCTGCGGTTGCCGCGGTCGCTGCCGTAGCGGCGGTGGCTGCTGTTGCAGCTGTCGCAGCCGTTGCAGCGGTGGCGGCAGTTGCAGCGGTTGCTGCTGTTGCTGCGGTAGCGGCAGTTGCTGCGGTAGCGGCAGTTGCTGCCGTTGCAGGGGTAGCGGCAGTTGCAGCAGTGGCTGCTGTTGCAGCGGTTGCTGCCGTTGCGGCGGTGGCAGCCGTTGCAGCAGTAGCAGCAGTCGCAGCGGTTGCTGCTGTTGCTACTGTCGCAGCCGTTGCGGCGGTAGCGGCAGTGGCTGCTGTTGCGGCGGTGGCAGCCGTTGCGGCAGTGGCTGCTGTTGCAGCCGTTGCAGCAGTAGCAGCAGTCGCAGCGGTTGCTGCTGTTGCTGCTGTCGCAGCTGTTGCGGCAGTGGCTGCTGTTGCGGCGGTGGCTGCAGTTGCAGCCGTTGCAGCAGTAGCGGCAGTGGCTGCTGTTGCGGCGGTGGCTGCAGTTGCAGCCGTTGCAGCAGTAGCAGCAGTCGCAGCGGTTGCTGCTGTTGCAGCCGTTGCTGCGGTAGCGGCGGTTGCTGCCGTAGCGGCGGTGGCGGCAGTTGCCGCGGTCGCTGCCGTTGCAGGGGTAGCGGCAGTTGCAGCGGTTGCTGCTGTTGCTGCGGTAGCAGCAGTGGCTGCAGTTGCAGCCGTTGCAGCAGTAGCAGCAGTCGCAGCGGTAGCAGCAGTGGCTGCAGTTGCAGCCGTTGCAGCAGTAGCAGCAGTCGCAGCGGTTGCTGCTGTTGCAGCCGTTGCTGCGGTAGCGGCAGTTGCTGCTGTTGCAGCTGTTGCAGCGGTAGCGGCAGTGGCTGCTGTTGCTGCTGTCGCAGCCGTTGCGGCGGTAGCGGCAGTGGCAGCCGTTGCCGGCGTTGCAGCGGTAGCGGCAGTTGCAGCAGTGGCTGCTGTTGCGGCAGTGGCAGCAGTTGCAGCCGTATGCTGCCGTTGCAGCGGTAGCGGGAGTTGCTGCTGTTGCAGCAGTGGCAGCAGTGGCAGCCGTTGCCGGCGTTGCAGCGGTTGCCGCCGTTGCTGCAGTTGCAGCTGTGGCTTTTGTAGCTCCAAGGGCCGAGTATACATGCCTATTAACGATTCCTACGCTGGCACCTTCGATAGATCCTGACAATGCAGCGAGGGCGATCATCAAGAAAGTGATGTACAAGCCTGGACCCATCTGAAATAATACGTTCTGTTTTGTGATACAAGGCTTGCTATCGATGGTTTTATACTAGTTGTTTTATACATGCTTTGAGTTAAGTTAATTTTATCTTTTTGTTTTATATATTCTCCAGGGTCCAATATCTAGTATAATATTCTCCCCAAATGTAAATAGGGTATTGGGAAACTCATTTCCCAAATGGCACTTATAGCTTGTTTGATTTAAAAGTAATACAAAATCCCTGTACACTTACACCCACAAAACTCTGCTGATACCATTAAATTGTGTTCAAAGTTTCTCCGTTCATCAAGGGGATAGCAAGATTACATAGGAGTTAGACGTGCGGCACAGCATACGTATTAATAGATAGCAAGCACTTTCTGTTATGTTGGACCGTTAATGATGGCCCTCAGCATGTATTCGCCTTTCTAAATGGACAGGTGTTTTTCTTAATATTTATTGTGGTATGTTCTGCTGCCATGCTCCAAGATGTTGTGGTGTGTATTTCTCCGGATGTAAATGTAAAAGGATTTTTTTTTACTTATGGTTCTAACAAACTTTAAGTGCAGTTTGGGCTATGATTTTTTGAATATCCTGTATACAAATAGGTATCCCTTCAATTAGATTATCCATACAAAGTTACAATCACCTTTGGCAATCATTTTATTTTTAACTTTGGACATAGGCCTATATATGATAAATAAGTTTTATAAATGTATATAATTTAGATAAGAGTGAGGAATAAGTAGAGCCTATTGGTTGTCGTTTTTAACTATATCAAATAGCTTGCATTTTCCAAACACAAGTTTTTATGAAAGCACACAAATCAAAAACTAATACTAACTTGAGACAACAAACTTAACCTAGTAAATCGTAAATCACTCTGTCTTATTCACAAGAGTATTACTTACTAGCGCTATTTGCTCATTAAAAATTTGGTAGATACACAAATTTAAATATTTATAGAAACTTTAGTATGTTTAATCTAGAATAAGGACCATTTCATAATGTTTTGTTCAAATATGCTATGAAAACATAATTAATTTAGCAAATTTTCTTAATCATAACAAATATAGGGGGATATTTTTGTACTTTGAGTATAGTGTTCCTTGGAACACTCCTTTATTTGGATATTGTTGTACTTTGAGTATAGTGTTCCTTGGAACACTCCTTTATTTCTAGTCTGTTCTATACTCCAAAGGCGCTTTGTAGAAGTATGTTGTTCAACAGACTGCCATGACAACACAGCAGTTGTGGGTTTGTTTGCAGTAAGTTGTGGAGTCGTGTAAAGAAACGTTTATTTTTAAGCCTCTATTGTAAATATCTCGTTCTGTGTTTGTTTTTGTATTTAAGAGAATCTGTAAATGATAGCCAATAAATGTTAATACCATGACATCTACTATTATATGGTGAAAAAGACATAATACATTTCGTAGCTTTTGATTGAACCTTTAAATTAGAGTTGATATTTTCGTTTAGGATGGCATCCTTTTGTACTTTGAAACATAATATCTCGTATATCTTGAAATACCACTCAGGCTGGCAAGATAGTATTCACGGAAATATTATTGTTTCAGATAAAATATCACGCAGTAAACTTGGAATTAAAAGGAAGCCTGTTGTCACAGATGCCCCACCTGACCAAAGAATTGCCCTACGAGATGCTTGTAAGATCTATAAAGTGTCACGAATAATGCAGTGAAGCGAGTTTTTACGGACGAAGAAAAGACACTCGTGAAATATATTATAGCAATTGATAAAATGTTATAGGGGCTCACAAAAAATTGCATGAGAGGACTAGCATTCAATTTTACAGTTGCTAATAAGAAAAAGTAGACGGAGAACTGGAATAATGAACAAATAGCCGGAGAAGAGTGGATGCGGCGGCTCATGCGTAGACATGCCGATGCACTTTCTGTGAGAAAGCTGGAGTCTACAACCTTATCCCGGTCTACTAGCTTAAACAAATCAAATATTGATGTCTTTTTTACGAATCTTGAAAGTATCCAAGCCCGCTTTGGCCCTATTCCTCCTTCATGAATATAGAATTTGGTTGGGACGGTTCAAATTCCATCACGAACTGTTTCTCCCAAGGGAATGAAACAGATTGAGAGCCGCACATATGCCAAGAGGGTCATTACCATAACCATGATAGCAGCCATAAATACTATTCGAAATCACATGCCACCAATGCTGGTTTTTCCATAGTGATTTTTAAAGATATGATGCTGTTTGGTGCACCTCCAGGCCCATTTGGAGCAGCAACACCATCTGCATGGTCAAACGAAGACATTTTCCTGACATTCTTAACCCACTTCATTATGTTTGTGAAATGTTCTAAGGATGAGACGGTGCTATTACTCCTGGACAGTAATGAATCACACCTTTCCGTGGAAGCTGAGACTATGGCTTCTGCTCTGTTGGTGTTGTTATGGTAGCTTTCCCGCCACACACATCTAATAAATTGCAACCCCTCGACCTAACTGGACCTTTGAAAACCTATTACAATCTAGAATTGGATTCATGGCTTGTGAATCACTCTGGAGTAACTTTCGACCTTTACAGTAGAGCTGAAATTTTTGGAACGTCTTTTCCAAGAGAATTTTCGACAAGTAGAATTGTTAATGGTTTCAAACAGCCAGGTATATTCCCTTTAGATCGTGGAATATTTTCGGGAGAAGATTTCATTTGTAGTTATGAAACTGATCGCAAAACTGATAATACTCCAGAAATTTGTGATATTCCAGAAACTTAAGAAACTGGAAGACATTTTGACAGCGGGGAAGGAAATTTAATAACTACTGAGAAATTCCAACCTTTTCCCAAGGCTAAACTTAGAAAAACAGGAAACCAAGGAATAAAAGAGTGAAAATATATAATAGTCACAGACCCACCGGAGAGAGAATACATAAAAAAATGAAGGAGGAGAGAAGCAAAATAAAATGCCATTCTGCAGTGGGTAGGCATAAATTAACTTAGTGTGCAAAGCTAATGGAGCTTCCAGAGATAAGAAAAAACTTAAGTAAAACCCTAACTATTCATTCCTAAGGGGGTGAAGCGGGGCCTGGGGGTTGTGGGATGGTTTTTTCATATTTTCCTAACCACTTGACCTAGTAAGATGAACAACTTTTTGCATGTCTTTGAAATTTAACTACTTGAGTTAGAGTATTGTTGGGGTGTTTAGAAATTAGACCTCTTGGACTAACCAGCAAAATACCTTCCTTGCTTCAAGTTTCTTCCTCTCTTTCCAAGCTCATCTTGCGCGTATACAATCCATTCTCTAGGCCACGTCATGCGTTCTCACCCCCTCCCCGAGACTACGTCACACGTTCTCCCTCCCTATTTGAGGCCACGTCACCAGAGATATTCAGACCAGTATATCATATTTTGAGAAAGTGTCATGCTGTGTTATTGCCTCTTTGTTGTCTACTCAAGAATTTACTGTTAAGTCCTGAGCAAAATAGCATTGAGTGTGGTACCTATTTTCCTGTGTTTTCAATTATTCAACATGTTGATTATGAATCGAGATTAAAAACTACTAACGTGTTATTTTTGTTGCAGCCTACTCAATATTAAAAGATTTAATGGAGGTTATATGGGGTTATAAAAGATTTAAGTTTAATTTCAGTACCAATTCCTAATCTATAAATCAAATTTGTATTTAATATTAACTTACAAAATGTGTACATAAATAACTGTAGCAAAATAATTTTAAAAAGTTATATAAAAACGAAAATGAATGTAACTCTGAAATAATTTTTTTTTTTCACGTTAATTTTTCATTAATTTATTATTGAAACAAAATTTAATTTTATGACAAGAAATTTCTGAAGGAAGCAACACAGAAACACTTTTTTAAATATATGCCTACAATATGTATTTTTTAGAATAGAAATGGCAGAAGTAGAAAAATCAAAAAATAAATGTAGCCAGTATAGTTTGGAATATCTTAAGCATAGATTTATACCTGAATCAACAAACCAGCACCTGCCAATGTGCCTGTTATGTGAAAAGGTATTTTATAATGAGATCATGAATCCTCCCAGACTCATTGAACATTTAAAGAGGGCACATGCTGACAAGGCAGGTAATAACTCAACTCTTTTTCAATCACTTTATGAAAAGTTTCAAGAATGGCCAACATTGCTAAAAATGATTCGCAATAGTTCACAACAACAAACTGGTGGTTTGCGTGTATCATATAACATTTCATTGTTGATTTCTAAGTCTGGAAAGCCATATACAATTGGTGAAGAACTCATCCTTCCAGCGGTTAGTAAGACTCTGAATACTGTTGTGCACAAGTCACCACATGATGTAATTAAGATGATCCCTCTCAGCAAAAATTCAGTGCAAAGACGCATAGATCAAATGGCTGAGAATGTGAAAGATCTACTGTGCAACACACTAAGGACAACAGAAGTTGCATTACATCTGGACGAGACAGCTTTGCCAGGCAATGGATCCTTACTTATCGCTTATGTGCTTATTATAAAAGACGAGAGTTTGGCTCAAGGTTGTTATTTGCAAGACAACTAAAAACCGATACTAAAGGAAAGTCAATATTTCATTTTGTCGAGGAGTTTTTAAAACAAAGGAAATTCCACTCACTAACATACTTGCTTGTGCAACTGATGGACCGATGACTGGTCGTTACCATGGGTGTATCGCTTACTTAAAAAAAAAAAGTTCCAAATATCTTTACTATTAACAGTGTAATTCATCGCCAACATTTGGTTGCAAAGATTATCAATGGACGCCTACAAAATTCTTTACACATTGTTATTACTGCAGTGATTAAAATTAAAGCACATGCTCTCAATGATCGACTATTCTTGGAGCTTTACGCTGAGAATGACGAAGACTTTGAACGTTTGTTTCTTCACACTGAAGTTAGTTGGATATCTAACGGAAACTGTTTGGGACGCTTTCACAACCATTTTTACATGTTTGTGGAATATTTTAAAGAAACGAATGCTTTACTCAGTAATGGACTCAAAGCTATTAAACTTGACAATGATTATATTTGTCTGAGCTATTTGCAAAATTCAATGAAATGAATTTGCAGTGCAAGGCAATGTCACCAATCTTATTAAAGCCAAATTTTTCGTATCTACTTTTATTGCAAAATCAACTATACTGAATCACAATATAGGCTGTTGTGATCTATACTAATTCCAAGCTTGTCTGAGCTAGAAAATAAAATCAGAATACAAGATGATGATCTGAAAGTTTTTTGTGACCATTTGAATATGATGCATGAATATATATATATATATATATATATATATATATATATATATATATATATATTTATNATATATATATATATATATATATATATATATATATATATATCTGATCGATTCAAATATCTTGCTATGATGGAAATTTCAGACTGGGTATTAAGTCCATTTTCAGATATTGAAGAAATTGGAGCAATGGAGGAATAACTTACTGAGCTACAAAATTGCATTGAGCTAAAGCCAAAGTTTAAGAAATCGTACCAGGAGTTTTGGTTACAGAAGGAAATTCCTGATCACTATCCTGCATTATGGAGAGTGTTTAAGAGGATCCCGATTGCATTTCCAACATCGTATTTAGTGAAAAGGCGTTTTAGTGTGGTCAGCCTACTTCTTTCCAAGCAAAGAATTCGACTCCAGATTACTAAGCGTGGTGATTTAAGACTCGTATTAAGGGAAATTAAGCCAAACATTGGGAAACTAGTATCATTTCGCCAAGCTCACCCATCACATTTAGAATTTACAGAATAGTGATGCACTCTACCTAGTTACTAAATGTGGTATCTAATAATATGTAGTATTTAATAATATTGAAAAAATTATCACCGTATCGAGCTCATCAATCATGTTTAGTTAAATAAACTTAGACAATATATTTTAATTTTGAATAAATACTCAATTAATAATTGTTCAATCCTTGAATTTCATTGCTATTTTATTCATATTTGGTAGTTGAAAACCACTAATTTGAATATTAATTTTTTAGAGTAAAGGATGGGGGGCACTGGGCATAAGTTTTTGGAACCAAGGGGGCAGTGACTCAAAAATGTTTGGGAACCACTGTCCTAAAATATTAGACAGACCACTTATTAGCTGAAAGATGAAATATAAGTACTTTAAATTATAAAGGTTATATTAATAATATTAGATACTAGATAAACGTATGTATTCTATGCATAGTAATACATAATAGTTCAAACAAAATGGCTTTGATCATTTGGGAAATATTTGATTTGGTAACTATTACAAGCTTAAGTAACCTATACCCAAGAAAATCGTTAATACTGCATTATACGTCTATATTACTATTGATTTTCATTCCATGGGCTCTATAAAGTTTGTGACCCAAGTCTCTACGGAGATTCATTTTATGTCGACAGATGGCACCAGCTTACGCTAAAGAGGTGGTTAAAGCTAGCTAGTACATTACCAGAAACGAGTAGGTACAGCACATTAAAGAATCACACACTTTTTATTAAGCTGAGAGGTAGTATGTAATCCAACAATGTTATCGTAAAACCATTCACCATTCTCAAAGCCTAAAGGATGAGGATTCCTACCATGTTAATTTTCGCCACCCATCAACAAAAATAAAAAACCAAACAAAGATAGAAAAAAGAACAGATAGAGAGAGCTTTAATTTCTCGTCACTATATCTCCATTCCAAAACTTAGCTAGAATACATTTACATGATCCATCAACAATATAAAGGTCTGATGATATTTATAATATGTACATGACCTGTTGGCTTTGGAGGATGAAATCATCATAAGCCAGCCATTCCATATTAATGCATTACTATTTTCATATTTTTAATTATTACACGTATCATCAGGACTATTAATGATTTGATCTTAGTGAAAAGAATATTTTAGAATACGTGAATCCGCCCTAATGGTGAAAAAATGGATAAGCAAACCGCACTTAGAAAACCACTCTTGAAGCACTATGCTGAGGGCTAGAACCCCGACCTTTCAATTAAAAGAGTCAGAGTGAAATGCGATTATAATGGCTCGGAATGTGCAGTACGTGATGCTGGTTGGGGAAAAATTAAAATACTGACACGGGATTAATTCTATCTTTTCAAAACTTGATTGAGTTGTTCAAGTTAAAATAACAATTCATCGATAAAACACTATTTAATTTCCATTCAACAATCAGTATAAGCTAATCGTAGAACTGTCATTTAGTGAAAAATGAAAGAAACACCAAAGAGAATAACAATAGTAGATGGTGGGCTAACCTGTACCAGTTCTCTGATAGGCTGAACTTGATCACGTGACCACGCCCCTCGCTCTCTCATTGGTTGTTGGTTTCCCCCTCTCCTCCTTCTGACCCCTCTCCCCTCCTCCACACAATTGCTAGTGTTCCAAATTTGTTTATTCTTGTCTCGTTTGTTTTTTATTTGTGTTTATTGTTTTTTTTATGTGTGTTAAATGGTTATTTATGTTTGTTCATTGCTTTTTTATTTGTGCTCGTTGGTTATTTATGTCTGAGTAGGATTCGGACGGGCGTTAGAGTATTATTTATAGGTGTAAGGGAGTTTATTGTCTTAGGATTGGGATCGGGCGTGGGAGTTTTTTTATTTATTTATTGGCATGCAGTCCACGGCAATGGGCGCTCCTTCCTCGGTATTACTAGTGAGCGTTGGGAGTATCTTCTTTGGCCAGCCGCTTAACTAAGAGTGTGACAGCCGATCAGCTGACACTGTATCAAGACGTAAGGCCCCTTTCACTTTTCCTTCACCCCTCACCCTCTTTACATCGCCATGGCACAGAACGAACTAAGTTACACTGACTGCTCCTTCTCGCAAGACTTTGTTGGATTGCCTTTCCCTTCACCTCTCCCCTCACTTCGTCATAGCCCTCTCTTTTTGAGGTCATCAGATGTCGAAAAATTGTTATAAATTTCTAAAGAGCATGACAACGACCTTGTTAAAGCCATGAACCATCAAGGAGCTTGGCGCATCAGTTGTGGCCTTCTGAAAGCCAGTGGTTCATATGTGCTTTCTAAATGCCCACTCTGGGACCAATTATGCGATTTCCCCCGCCAGGAGACTGACATTTAGACGGCGTGCACACCAGGAATCGAAACTAGATATCTTTAGCACAGTTAATGTCTGTTAGAACGGCCGTAATTTCTAAAAGATTGATAATTGAGTTCACCATGGATTCGAACCTTGATATATTTGCCCGAACGAGATAGCCAAAGCTATCTGATTGACACGGAATTTTAACCCTGTCTCAACAATAAACATAGGGTTCTGTCTATTTTAATAACAGCAAATAAAATTCATCTAAGATTGTTGAACGGTATCTAGCATTTTAATGACCAGGTGAAATGTGCACCAGCATTTTTCAGGGTTTGAAATGTGAAATTAGCGTTTGTTGAGCTATAAACCCCCTTCTATCTCCTTACGTCACAGGTCGTGATGTGTACATGCATTTGCGCATCATTGACATCTGGACATAGGAATCGAATCTTGCACCTTTGGGACAAAACAAATTTATTACTGGGGCTTTTGCAACCCACCGAGATTCGAACTTTGAACTCCACGCTAAAGGATTGATCATTGAGAAGTGAGCCCGTATTTACGGGGGAGGGAGAGTGAAAAACACCCCTAGTTTAACCAACAAAGATTCGAACTTCGAACTTTGTGTTAAAGGATTGATAATTGTGAAATGAGCCCGCATTTTCTTAGAGGTAGAGTGGAAAACACCCCTAGAATATAGTGGATATATAATTTAAGAAGAAGTGGCCGATCATTAATCACCCAGCAAAGTCTATATTGCTTTTGCCTTAGTAAAATACATATAAGATTTTTGGATGATACCTAATATTTTAGGAACCAGGCGAGATGTGCACCAGCATTAGCTACAGTTTAAAATGTGAAATAATTGTTTGTCAATCTATCAACCCTATCCTACCTCCTTACGTCACAGGGCTAAATGTGAACCACCATTTGCAAAAATAAACACGATCACAGAAGGGGCGGATAGCGGTCCTTCACAGCATACCGGCCCCCCCAACACCAATAGCAGAGGGTCTATCCAACACGTATGCCCTCGATGAATGCCAAGGCGTGACTGGCGGCTAACTGTAAATCTGAGCTAACTTATTTGGATCGGGCAATCACCGATGCGGAAACGATATTATTGGCCAAAAAGGAACTGCCTCCTTTACAGGTGGCACACCCTTTGAAGCCTTTTGAACTGTACCGAGCTCAGAGTCAAGTTGGTCCGTTCCAGAGATGGGTTTAGTCTTATGGCCCTCACTAAAATCCAACACTTTAAGATTCACATAATTGAAAACGGCCTTCTAGTGCGACGTGTCAAAGTAGTACCTTCTATACTTTTGAACATGCCAAAGCATTAAACGTCAGTCCTGCAAAGTATCCCATCACCCGCGTGGAATTAAAAATACTCACCATTCCTACGGGTGTGTAAAGGAAATCACTGGATAACGTATTCACCGGACAGTTACCCAAATGACGAATCGTGGGATTTGTATCAAACGCGGCGTTCAACGGGGACACCCCAAATAACCCGTTCAAATTCTCAACCTACGTCATAAACAATTTTTAGCTGTACGTGTATGGGGAACATGTGCCATCGAGACCGTTACAGTCAAATTTTTCAAACGGCAACAATGTCATGTCCTACCACACAATGTTTTCTGGAAAGGGTGTCCATTTCATGAACGAAAGTAGCGTCAACATACGGGAAGCCTTCCCTAAGGGATATCATCTCATGGCTTTCGATCTCAAACCTAATCTGTCTGCCCACATGACATCGCATTGGAATTTGACGAGGCATGGCTCTCTGAGCATTGAGGTGAGCTTCAACAAATCTCTCACCGAAATCATGAACTGTATCGTGTACAGGGAGTATACCAACATCATCACCATCGACAAGGATAGAAACGTTGTGACCGATTATGGGAGTTAATATAAGCGACTTATCACCCCTTACACTCGTCATTTAAATCATGGATGTCATTGTATATTTCCAGAGCTTCATCGGTGACAACAAAGAGTTTATCGTACAAGGAACTGAGTGTTTTATCTGTATGCGGTATATTATTTCAACGTTGGATGTTAAAACCACCATACACAATCGAGAAACTTTCAGCCACCGCTAATAAGCAAGCTGACTATATCTTCAATAAACTCCACGGTATTCCCTGGGATAGTGGTTATGTGGATTACAGCCTGCTTGAATCCCTCATCTCCTGTCCCACAATGCGTGCAGAAACCGTCTACGTGAAGTGGACAGAAAAGAAAAAGTTTCTAGTCAAATACACGCCTACACCCGTCGTAGATCTGTACGACAGAGGTTGTTCGTTTTTGAAAACACTTAAACTAAGTCGCACCATATGTATTATTATTATTATTATTAGCACCGCGTCTTACTACCCTTTCGGGTTATACGCACTTATGCTAATGTGTAATGGTAGGGTGATTGTGAGATGAAATGAAGGACCTACAGTTTAACGTGGAATACCGAACCACGGTGGAGGCCTGGCATTACTCTCATCCACAAGATGTCTTGTCAGAGGTGAAGGAGAGGTTTGGTAATCAGATAAATCTTTGCCGGACCGAGGATTGAACCCCGGCCGCCAGCATAGAAGTCTGACACCTTACCCCTAGACCACCAGGTCACCCGCACCATATGAATGACACAGTTTTGTATTGAATTTCTGCTAGGCCTCCATCGTTTGGGAACTATGAGATTGGATGATTGAAGATTGACACGCACACCATAAGACGTGCGCTGAAAACAAACACGTGGTTCTGTTCTGTAGAGTCGGGTGTTTTCCCTGCTGATCAACTATCCGCAAGAATAGCTCAACTTGCCACTCTCTTCATCAACACTGATCCTCACACCAAGCCTGGGTTTCATTGGGTCGCCATCTTTATCGACAAGAACGTCGTAGGAAAATATTTTGACAGTTATGGTTTTGCACCCTGTATAAAGTCACACCTGGGATTTATATGCAAAAACTCTTCCCTCGCGTCTCATAGCACACTACAACTTTAAAGCATCACCTCAGACGTTTGCGGCCATTACTGTCTCATGTACCTTCTCTATCGCGCCCATAACATTCTGATGAAAATTTTTTAAATCCTATTTTCGTCCACTCATCATACAAGCAATGACGCTAAGGTGGCAAGATATTAAAACACATTTTTCAAGAGTGTAGGGTTCTGCCACCCCTCAAGATGCTGCGTCTAACCAGCGTGCACCTATGAAAGTGGCATCCCAACGGCATGCCTAACATAACCGCGACAGTCGTCGAAACAAACCAACATAATGGAATGTCAAGACGTTTGCACCCCCAATGCAAAACCGATTAAGCCACTCGCCATCACCAGTATTTTAACACTTTGCTTACACTGGACGAAGTCGACGCCAAGAGAGCCATCGTCGGCATGAGCGTCAAGAACAACTTTACGCCCTATGTTCGGATAGAAAAATGTGGAGGGAAGTGTGCTGTGTCTAACCATACAGAGTGGCAAGGACTGGGCAACTACAAGTTAGTCATATCAAAGTTTTTCAGCAACACGCAAACTCCTCAAAAGATTAGTCTGACTAATCATGATATATCTCTAAGATGCATATGCGGTGACCGTATGGTCGTCATCGGCGAGAAACAAGATGCCGGACTCAAACGGGTCTCCTATCTAGCACCTAGCTGGGCGCATATTTGTGATTTGTGGGACCTCATCGACGTTGCCGTCGACCGCTGGGATATGTGGTAGTCATCCGTCGCACGCTATTGCAATGATTTTTTCGACATAATCCTCTTGGATGTATGCAACACGCTAACAGAATCAGTGGATGTAATTGATATAAAACAGCCTACGGTGGAAACTTACATCAGAAACCTGGATCTCATCAGTTCTACCTAATATACACACCAAGTTGTCGGTTTGGACTATTACATGCTGGATTGTGTACTAAAATAAATTTTACTAACACATCTAAGAGACACTGTAGAAAAACGTATGAACGAATATATGCGGCATTCCCGTAAAAGTGTTTGATACATATTTTATATGATGTCTGTGAAACCTTTACTATATGTCTGTAAAACCGTTAATGTTTAATAAATATATGTTTTGTAATATTGTGTTTTATTCATGCAAAACTTTTCTGTCCCCTTACACGTAGATACAAGGATCGACTTGTCGAACCGTCAAACTGTCACAAAATATGAACAGGGTAAATTACTTCTTGTACTAGCTCACGGTTTCGAGGTCACGATCAATTACTGTATTGTCGAGCCGTCAATCTGGCACCAAGTCATCAGGGTAAACCCATTGCAACATCATTCATGGTCACGAACTACTCTTGTCCCGACTTGTCTTGTTGACCCACCAAACTGGCGCCTGTCATCAGGGAAAATCTATTACCACATAGGGGTTGGGGAGGAGGTTGCGACACATACCTCTAATGATTGGTAGTTAGGGCAAGTGAAAGGGTTCTCAAGGCAGGGGGGGACCATCTCTCACACTTTTCGCTAAGCAACCGGGCATAGAAGATGCCCATAGTGCTCACTAGCGATGCCGAGGGAGGAACACTGTGCCGTGGACTGCACGCCAATAAATAAATAAATAAATAAAAAACTTCCACGCCCCGTACCAATCCTTCGACAATAAACTCCTCCACACCAATAAAAAAACTCCAACTCCCGTCCGAATCCTACCCAGACATAGATAACCAATGAGCACGAATAAAAAAGCAATGCGCATACATAAATAACCCATGAGAACACATAGAATAGCAGTAGACCATAAAAAAAACAAATGAGACAAGAATAAAGAAGTTTGGAACACTAAGAAGGGGGTTCTGGGGTGGAGGGTGTTTAGGAGGAGGGGAGTGGGTCAGGAGTAGGAGTATGAGGTAGGCTTAAATGTTTTATATTTTGAAGAAGGTACAGGAAGGGTGAAGAGAAATATATAAAAGGACCGAACACAATATGGATTTTGGAATGAAAAGATGAACACAGTTCACACTTTACATTGCTGCCATTGGAAAACGAGGTAATGGCTGTCTCTTAAAGAAAGTCTATAGCTACCACCCAATCCCCCGACCTATGTTTAATTCTATTCAATAAAAGCAATGTAAAGATTGAAATGATTATCCTCGTCGTAATGAAACGTTTAATGTCAATCCTCTCCTACCCTCTTGATTTACAATAAGGACCTATTGTCATAGAAAAGTAAAACTTACACTATATTCAAATATTAGTGGCAATTCAAGATTAAATAAAACGATATGGCCAAATCCTTGATTTTTTTAGCACCGTGTCATACTAGTCATTTGGATTATATGCAAATTTACAAATTACTCTACTATGCTAGGGATGAGAAAGGTTGATTGTGTAGGCCTACCCGCAGTTTAATCAAGGGAGAGTGGGAAACCATTAAAAAAAAACACTATCAGTACACATGACCGTGATTGAACCACCATTATTATAGAGTTGAATAAAAAGTGATTTAAAAAAACTTTATGGACATAAATAAGCATTTGGAAGATAGTATATTTACTATTTGGGTGATATATTCTTTTTGCCATACTTCTTGGTGAGTTTTATTCTCCTAGTAGGCTTACTTATTAACATAATTTTCGTGTTTTCGAAAAAGAAATTAAATACTGCCATATAGGATTGTGAATAAAACTAAACACACACACAGCTTGTTTCACAGATGAAAAGTGATGGCAAGTGAGGACAAGTAATGTTATGTTGGTGTTTAGTATATATCTATCTACTGAGCCAGCTGTGCTTTATTCTTTGTGTAATTAGTTATATTCATTAGCACTAGGTGAAAGTATCGCATTGACCCTTCTCCCCTAATGGCTCTAGGCTCACTAATTCCACGCTTTTCTTAGTATAACGGGAAGAACTGTGTGCTCAAGCGTATTTTTAGCTCTCGGGGTACACAGCCATGAAGCTCTCACCTGTGAAATAATTAATAAAATCTCAAGAAAAAAGATTGGGGCGCCACAGATATCATCTCATCATTTCAGGTATTCCCGATAACCATTCACAAAGGTAGGTTCATAGTTAGATAATTGGTTTTATCTGTGTTTGATAATTTAAAGCTTGTGTGAAAAATCACGTCTGTTAACACCGCACATACATTTTGGCTCTCTGGGATGGATTTTTTTTCTTTGAAATAAATAACCCTCGCTATGGTACAGTATAGTCTATTAAGAGGACAAATAACTATGCTCATAAAGTTATTAATAACTACAAAGTGTTAAATTCTCTTTATAAGTGCGGGCTTAATCATTTAGTTATAGTATTTCATTATAAAATCATATTGGCAAACTCGACCCGGTGTATCCAAACTTTAGGTTCAGTTTCGTTTGCCAGTTTGGTAAGGTACGTAATGGTTTTTTTTTGTGGTATTACTCTGTCATGAACCTATATATACTATATATGTATACTCGGATTTTGTTTGATTGTTTCTTATTTATTTAGTTCAAGTGCATTTTTGTTTACTGTACTAATATTAGTCAATATGAGGTTTGTAACTTTCACTCGGCAATGCTACCTTATCAATAAACGACTTGTTAAGATTATGGAGTTTGTAATTTAAGCAAAAAGGAAGTTGAGTCCAAATGTAATGAGTTTCAAGTGCTGTTATCTAAAATTGTTTCTGAAGAAATTGAAGATTACAATGATGGTATTTTAATTCAGATTCAAGACGAAATATTTGAATTACATACTTTTTATTTTGTAGAATAACAATGTTGCTACTTCGCACTCCTGAACCTTAACTGGACGATTCAAGTTATTCCGCACCTAGTGGGTTTTTGGTTCCAACTCCTTCTATACGCTTATCGAAATTCGAACTACAAACCTTCTCTGGTGATTTATCACATTGGATGAGTTATCACAATTTGTTCGACACAACTATTCACAAAAATTCAAGTTTAACGCCTGTTGAAAAAATTTTCATATTTTATGTCAACTCTAAGCTCAGAAGCGTGTAATTTAATTAAGAGTCTCCCCCTTTCCACGCCCGGCTATCAAGTAGCCTATGATTTATTGTGTAGTTGCTACCACAACATAAGAAACTTAGCTTCTCTTATAATAAATAAAATCATTGATTTGCCTCATGTCACTAGTGGATCAATCAATAGCTTACGTAGCATGCACAGTATCTACGATTAAAACAATCAAGCTCCCCACGCTCTTGAACAAGGCACAGCTCTCAAAGGTCCTATGTTGTTCTCACTGTTGTTGCGGAAACTCGATAGCAACACTTAACACAGGTTAGAGACGTGGTACAAATGAGGGCTTACTGACAGTAGATGAACTAAATTTCTATATCTTGACGCGTCACATATTGAGTCTGCCAACAATGTGAATACTACCTAGTATCACCCGCACACTACTCATACACCACAAGTCTCTTACTCAATGCAAAGGATGTCAGGACCATCAAACCCACGTCCTATCAAAATCGCAAGGTCACTCTATTATTCACCTCTCGCATTAAATTTGTTTTTTTAAAGCTAAGGGCCAGTTTCATAGTCAAATTTAGTATGCCTTAAGTGCGGCGATACACTAAGTACATGACGACACCTACCTAAACCAGAATGGAATGGGCCAGTTTCCTATGCGAGAACGGCTCATTCCATTCGAGTTTAGGTAGGTGTCGTCTTGTACTTAGTGTAGCGCCGCACTTGAGGCGTACTAAATTTGACTATGAAACTGGCCCTAACACTCATTCAATTTATTGATGTCCAGATTTCCAAGTAAAAAATTCTCAAGAATGATTTAAATTTGTAAAAACTAATGGAATTGATTTTAATTGTGTTGTTTTAATTGTCTCTTATACACTGAACAATTGTAAACCATCATGTTCATGTAATGAATGTAATTAAATACATCATAGTTCACTACATTAGGACTCAGTATCGTCTAATGTCACTCAAGATTACTCTACTCGTCCACCACAAAACACCGAGAGTTCTTCTCGTCAATCATCCCATCAAACGTATCAACTAAAGTTCGTTCACGGTAGGAGTTTACCTGGGAAAGGACTTTTTTCCCTACCATAAATCTATTATATAGTAGGATATTGGTAAGAAAAAAGACCTTTCAGAGGTAAACTCCTCCCGTGAATGAAGTATACAAATGCTCCGTTTCTTGATTTGTCACACGTAAGTAACACCGTGCTTTTATCAACAACTCTTGTTAATCTCTCAACAGCTAATGGTGTATCCATTGTTGGTCATGGGATATTGGGTTCTGCTGATCAAAGTACTTTCATAACGAAACAGTGTGCTCAATTGCTACAGGTCAAACGAACTCGCGCCTCAAGGTCAATAATGGTATTTCCCAAGCTCTGGTAAACACTAAAGACCTAACTTATCTTAATATTTCATCTCTGAATGGAAATATAATATACCAAGAACATCCAATATTAATATTGGATAAAATAACTTCAGATTTTCCTCGTGTATTCCTTTCACCAGACATAAAAAGGAAGATAGCCTCCTTTGTACTAGCTGACCCCACATTTGATACTCCTTCACCCATAGATATCCTATTAGGTGCAGACTTGTTCGCACAAATTATGACTGGTGAACAATATATTATTGGAAAAGACCTTCCCGTTGCCTTTGGTACTGATTTTGGTGTCATCTTTATGGGACCCACATCCTGATCTGCACCGAGTGAACCTCAAGACCATTTTAATGGTGTCACTACACTGCTCTTTACCAATGATATCTACCTTAATTACTCCTGACAAAACTTCTGGACACTTGAAGAACCTCCACACAGCGTGGGCCTCTCTAAAGAAAAACCATTATGTGAAGATCATTATAACTCTACGCACACTTGAAATGTTACCGGTCGATTTGTAGTACGACTCCCATTCAAGGACAATCACCCCCCTTTCTGGCTGACACATCAAACAATGAAAGAAATAGAGTTAATGTTTTAGAACGATGATTTGCTGCTTAACCTCAATTTAGACAATTGTATGTTGACTTTATGGAGGATTCTATTACAGATGGTCACATGACTTAATGTGAATTACCTCCTTTTATTAACTCCACTCCCCACACTATTTCATGCACCACATGGAGTCATGAAATCAACCTTGTTCACAACTAAGTTACGGGTCGTTTTCACCCGCACCAACAACTCATTTTCTTTAAATCAGGTCTTATTACCTTTGCCTAAACTTCAAAATGATATTTGTGATATGATCACTCACTTCCGTCCCCACCCCATAGTCTTCTCATGGGATATTAAAAATATGTACTGACATATCTTTATACACCCTGATAATCAAACGTACCAATTGAATTACTGGCGTGACAGTCCCGCAGTACCTCTTTTTGTATACCAACTTAGCACTGTCACGTATGGAATTACCTCATAGCCGTATATTGCACTAAGAATTCTCCACCAGTTAGTGAAGGATGAAGTAAACAACTACCCGCGTGGATCCAAAGTATTACAAATACAAATTTTTGTAAAGTATGCACTTTGTGGAGAAGATACAAAAATTTACCAAGCTGTTTAAATTAAGAAGCTTTGAATTATGAAAATGGTCAAGTATTACGCCTTAACTTCTATATTTAGTGTCACAGGAGCATAGAGAACCCCAGATCTATTTTCGGACCCCAGAACAGCCACTGCTCAGCATTATCGGGCTCCAGTGGACACCTGACTCTGACAACTTCTCCTATCGCATACATATGACAGGAGACGACCACGAGCCTACAAAGCATAACGTTCTCTCAATTGTAGCTCAAACCTATTATCCTTGCTGTTGGATAACACCTGTCCTGTTCTTGGGACATTCAACTCCATGGGTTCTGTGATGCCAGTGAGGGAGGGCATGGATGTAGCCTCTATCTCAGATGTCTTGGTCCCGACATAAAAGTGGCAGTTAGTCAAATAAAGTGTATTTCCCCTCAAAATAATCTCCACACCTCGCTTGTAACTCTGCGCCTTTCACTTACTGGCCAAACCTATGTATTATTTACTGACCTCTTATAAACACATGGCAAAATTGACTCTAGAACTGCTTGGTAAGACTCTATGATTGCCCTCTCGTAGATTCATACATCACCATATCGTGTATGTAACCAATTGTATCTCACAAATCCATTAACGGCTACCTTCTCACACTAGGATGCATATCGCTTCTCTCCATAACCCTGTGGACTGTGCCTCTCAAGGTTCCTCCCTTCCAGATCTCAACGATCATCCCCTGGGGTGGTCTGGTCCTCCATGGCTCTCTCTTCCACCTGAACAGTGGCCTCTTTCTCGATTCACTCCTGTGGACGAAGCGGCACTGCCCGACGTAAAACCCTCACCAATAAATTTTTTCATTGTTAATCTCTCTACTGATTCGATGCAAACATTACTGTTCAAGTACTCGTCGTGGACAAAACTCGTCAACACAATGAATTTTGTACTTCACTTCCTTAAACACTGCAATTAAAATGATCGCCAGATAGGACCCCTCAGCCCTCAATAGATCACTCAAGCCATTCAACGTATCTGTTGAGTTATCCAAGCTGAAAGCTTTACCACTGACCGATAACTAATCAAGGCTAAGAAACCATGCAGCCCGAAACTCCAACGATTCTCCCCCTTCCTGGATAACCAGGGAATATTGAGAGTAGGTGGACAAATTACTCACTCGAATCTGGTTCACGAAGATAAACACCCTATCGTGTTACTAAAATCTTATCATATTGTCAACCTGATCATCGATCAGCATCATATTAAGCATCTCCATGCTGGACCTATACTACTGCAAGTCTATTTTGTCCAAACAATTCATGATCCACTCTGTTCGCAGCACAGTTATACTTCGAATTTCCAAAAGTATTCGTTGCCTTCGCCACAAACCAAAGTTTATAACTACAATGATAGGTGATCTACCTGAACTTCAAGTGACTCTCTCACGTTCATTTGTCAAATCTCGAATGGATTATGGAGGTCGAGTCTCATTAAAGTTACACACCTCCATCCTATTAAAGTCTATCTCTTCATGTTTGTCTGCTTCTCAACTAAAACAGTCCACCTCGAAGTTGTCACAGACCTTACCTCGGGTGCGTTCATCGATGCCCTCGCCCGGTTTGTCTCAAGAAGAGGGCTCTGTTCAGACATATATTCAGTTTGTGGGACAAACTTCATAGGTTCCTCTCATCAGTTGAAGAAAACCATTAACGATTATCTAGCTGAAGACCGCACTCAACAGCAAATTCAACAGATTGCATCACAATATTCCATCAAATTTTACTTCCAGCCTCCAGCCGCACCACATCAGGGAGAACTTTGGAAAACTGCCATCAAAAGCGCAAAATACCACCTCTCAAGAGTAGTTGGAGATAAGATATTGACGTAAGAAGAGTTCACAACGTGGATTACTAAAGTGGAAAATATGTTGAACTCTAGACCGCTAGTCCCTCTATCCACTGACCCATGTGAACTAGATGTTTTAACTCCGGGACACTTCTTGATCGGCTCTCCTCTCGTTGCTGTACCTGAAACCAATGTATCTGACATACCATGCAACCGATTGACAAGATGAAATGTAGTCAAATCACCTTCTGGAAAAGAAGGCATATGGAGTATTTACACACCGTCAAGCAACACTCAAAATAGGCAACGCAGAAAGCTAAACTATAAGCAATATATTTCGTCTCCATTCACGAACCCAACACACCACATCTGTCTTGGTGTCTTGAAAGCATCACTTCAACCTCTCATGGAAAAGATGACACTGTATGAGCTGTACATCTGCGCAAACAAATGGGAACACTTTCAAAGCCTGTCGTCAAAGTGTTTCTTCTCCCACTTAACTAAAGTTGTAAATTATTATTATCTCGTTCTTTTAAGTTATATCTTGGCTTTTGCCTTTTTTGTCTCTTCAATTTGTTCATCTAGTATTTTTGTTTATTTCGTTATTGTTGTTGTATCTTTTGTTCTACTCATTCATTGAACTAGTAGTTCAAGGTGGGTGGTATATTTAGTATGAATATATATACTGAGCAAGCTCTGCTTTATTCTTTGTGTAGGTAATTATATTCATTAGCACTAGGTGTCAGCACCACATTGACCCTTCTCCCCTAATGGCTTTAGGCTCGCTAATCTAGTGTTTTTCTTAGTATAACAGGAAAAACTGTAAGCTCAATTGTCTTTTATCTCTCAGGGTACACAGCCATGAAACTCTATAATGTGAAATAATTAATAAGTGCTCAAGAAACAAGATTGGGCCTCCCCAGCTATCATCTCATCATTCCAGGTATTCTCAGTCACCATTCACAAAGGTAGGCTCATAGTTAACTAATTGGTTTTCTCTGTGTTTGATAATTTAAAGCTTGTGTAAAAAATCTCGTCTTTTAACACCACACAGTTAGAAATTATACAAATGTATCTAATAATTTAGAGAGTTCATACTTTAAATTATATAACACTTGTTAAAAAATGAAATAAATAAAGAGTAAACGAGACCTAGGTCATAAATAAGGAAATCCAACAAAATAATTTTGAGCCACGTTCGTTCCAAAAAGGTTAACCAACATTAACACAAATTAAGAAATGAAAAATAGGAACATTATCTCACCTAAGAATAGCCATAGTATGATTAAAGTGAAAGATGCCATGAAAATGACTTTGGCTCCCTCCCCTTCCTACTCTTATGAGGGAAAAGAAAATGAGCAGTGAAAAATAAAAGGGAGTTTTCCCAGCGACTGTTAACGATTGATAAGCGGTGAGCATAGTGATACGCCTTATTCATCAAACCACTAAAAATAAATACTTATCTGTTTCAAATTAAAAAAAGCTTCTAATATTTCCTAATTTTTACCAACAGGGTCAACATCCTACCAGTCCTACGGCTATTAGAAAAATAGTTTAAAACATTTGGAAATAAATATTGGTATCCCATGGGCGTGGAGAGAGTTTGATTTTTGGAAGTGGTTTCAAAATCGTAAGCTTATGACATGATTTAAGCCCTAAGAAATAAAATAATTATTGTTATTTTATACTGTAGTGGTTAGACTTTATTTGTGCAAGAGAGGAGGAGAAGAGATCAACGAAAATGTTTTTAAAATATTTGTACCCTTCTCTCCCACATCTTATGTTAGAAAATTGAATGCTGCTCGAAGCTATTCGTAGCGCGCTTCGCTTGGAGACTCTGAAAGTTATACTCATTTAACAGATATTTAGAATAGTGCTTCCCCAGTTTTCTTTTAAATTTGGATACTTCTAAAAGTTATTTGGAATAGTCCTCCCTCGACTTTAAAATCTTTCTATGAAGTAGTCTTACTCAACAGATGTGTTTTTAATTTGATTCCTTAGAATCTATTTGAAGTGGCTATCACCCAGAAATTTTTATTTAAAATTCGAAATGCCCTATTAAGGTTTAAAGTGTTCTTCAGTACATTTTTTTTTCTAAAATTAAATGTCTCTAAAAGCTGTTTGAGGTGGTCTTCCACCAGCAAATTTTTAAAATTGGATACCCCTAGAAGCTATTTGGAAAGCTCCTTACTTGAATTTCTTTTAAATATATTACATAGCTATAAAAGCTCTCTGGTGTGGCCCCCTATGGGTATTTCATTTAAAAACCGGATGCTTATAGAAGCCATTTAGAGTGATATTCACCTGGATTTATTTTTAAAGCTACCTATTTGGAGGGCCCCTTCCCTGGCAAATTTGTGAAAAGTGAACAATGCCTCTATTCTCTATAGTTATTTTAAGTTTGATACAAGGCTATGATGGTAGGTGTACCTTGTTCACGGTAAGTTGGGAACACAGAATTTTAGTAACAAGCTTTTATACATGATGTATTAAATGGTTATATCATCATATCAATGGTTACCCATTTTCAGTTGAGGGAGTGATATGATGCTCTCAACATAATGCATTTATTTTTAGCATGATTTGTATCCATTGTAAGGGTTTCCTGCCGACAGTCAATTGTAAGTGAAGTGGCATGTGTCTGAAACAGGAGCCACGTCCGGTCAATTCAGCACGCAGGCCCATGGACGGCTAGTTCAGTTGATGGCGGCAACAGATTTGTGTGGATCACTTTGTTAGCAATCGCATGATCTTGTACGTGCATAGAACACCTAACTAGAGGATTTGTGACCTTAGGCTGAAACTTAGATTGCTATATAGGGAGATACCGTGTTCATCGGCGTCAAAAACGCTTATCCATGTGACCCGCCTCGGTGGCGTAGTTGGCTAGCGCGCGAGTCGTGTTGAAGCTCGACTGCTGAGGACGAGGAGATCGAGGCTCGAACCTAGGTCGGGTGAACTGGGGGTGGTTTTCCTAAATGGTTTTCCACTTTCCCTCCACGCAAATGCGGGTTCACTTCCTCTAATTCAACCTTCCCAATTCCTAATCCACTAGAGTAATTAGTATTTAAAGCGTATAACCCGAACGGGTAGTAAGACGCGGTGCTAAATATTATTATTATTATTATGCATGTGTGATATTACTTTATTCTGCATTCACGTACAAGACACACTACCAGGCCCAGATTAAGGCATGTGCCAAGTGTCACGCACAGGGGCAATTTAATCACTTTAACTTGTCATATTTATTTTGTTATAGTATTGTATTTCAATAGGTTCATGTTTTTTTTATATAAAATCTATCCCAAATTAATCTATAAATTTCCTAATTGAAAGGCGCTGGTAGCCTGGTATTATTGGAGTCCAACAGTCCGTATTTAAAAATTATCGTGGCCTTTGGTTTTAGCAAACAGGGAATACAACGTATCTGAAGATGGTACCGTTGACATTTTATAGAAAAAATAAACATTAATTTTCTATTGACAATAATTTGTTGATATGTAGGATTAACAAAATGCGACGTGAGAAAAAAGCGAGTTTTTTTAAATAAAAAAATATTTTTACTATACTTATACTATTACTATCTTATCTTCAGACGGCGGACTATATAAAATGCAATTATACTTAAATAGTCTATTACTATATAATGTCCAGTATTATAATAATATTAATAATTAATGTACAGTATCATATTACACTCAGAATAGAAAAGACTGTATTGGTTAATAGTTACTATAGTATCAATAATTAATATGTTAATTACAAAACTCACGGTACTCACTATGATTGCTAGACGTTTGTAAAACAAGTTTGTCCCTAAATAAAACTATCCATGTATGATGTTTATGTAAGATTCATAACCATCCATTGGAGAACTAACTTCTAAGCTCTACTTGGCACAGGGTGCCCAAAAGTGTTAATCCGGTCGTGCACAGTAGGCCTACCATCCGAGTCACCGCTCCAAGTGCCAGAGCACACTACTTGGCTGTTGGAATATAGCACCAAATCTTCTGTCTTGACCAACACTAGAGGAGAGAGTCTTGTCCCGTTATAACTGTAAGGGCAACTCCCCCCATCTACTCCTTGTCGCCACAAATAACTTTCACTACACCTGATTTCATTGCTGAGGGAACTACATGCTTACTATTGAGCAACAGCGTTGTCATTATTTTGTTTTCCGTGTCATTCTTTCTTCGAATGTATATCAAATTTGGCAATGCTGGGTTGTCGTTGTTGTCAGTACTTGGTGCTTCTTCCTCCAGCATAGTCGAAAAGTTAGAGTAGTCTGAGTCTCGTGTCCCTAATAGCAAGCTCAAAAATATTCACTAAATAAACACTTATATTTTATTAGTACGTTTTGTAGAAAAAGATTTGTTATTGATCGCGTTAAGATTTTGTGTGTAGCTGTATGTATATATTTTGTTTTTTTACCGTCAGGTTTCGGAATTATAGTTTTATGTGCATATTCATATATATTTATTTGAATAATAGTGTATTGTTAGCATTTAAAATATAACACAAATTATGGAATCTCCAGCTTGTTACAAACAATTACATTCCAAGAGGGAAATATTAAGTGGTAAATAAAGGGCAATAGTGTTAGTCTACACCTATTTTCGTTAAGATGGAACTTGTTCAGTAAATCATGTGGCAATGAAGATTACAGAAGTTACAGGTGTGTCTTATAAGTTAGTAATCTCTATTAAACAAATGTTCCAAACTAGGAGAAAGCTACTAACACCAACCAAAAAAAGGAAATAACTGCACTAAAATGAAGCGTTTAGATAAATATGACACTTTTACTCAAGCAGAATTTCGCAGTAGGGAACATTCACTTTACCGTAACAATGAATTACCTACCCTAGAGAAAATTAAAGCTTTGATTGATATTGATAGTGACCTTCCTAATTTTCTGATTAAGAACAAGTCAGAATGTAATTTATAGCATTTAGTATATAATGCATGTTGTAATATATTTGTTTGTATATTAATTATAAGTAAAAAAGCTTTATACATCAAATAGTTTTAAGCATAATAACGCGGGGAATTGAAAAAAATAATAAACTTCAATTTTGAAAAAATACTTTTGTGGAAATAGTTAATGTTTCTAAAAAAGGCTGTACACCGATAGGAAATGTTTTTGCCTCACAATTGAACCACCCAACCTCCCCATGCTACATTTTTCACTATGAGGGATTTTTTATGGCACCAAGCCAATCCATTGCTATTTTTGGGTGGTTGACGTAATACGTATTCATTTAAAATCTAAATATTATAATGACCACAGGTTAATGTCACTAAGAACCTTTTGAAATTATGGAGAAACAAAGATGTTTTGTTAATTTAAGAAGAGCGCCAGTATACGCCTATCCTTCTGATTGAATAGGGAACATTCATTATGCTGTATTCGATTTTGTTTACTAATAAAGACAGAGTACAGTCTTCGAAAAAGTTTACAATTGCAATAATGGCTTTTTTAATTATAGTTTGAATATTTTTTTAATACCATTATTTTAGAATAAATATATTTTTGATACTAGACCTACAAACTCTGAAGAGAGTTGTCCATTGGCTTCACCTATAAAAAAAATCTAATACGTTCTTATTTTCAAATCTATAGCAAGGATGATCTTTAGGACATCCTGATGTGTGATAGTGTTGCAAATAATTTATTTAATAAATCATTTTACAAATATGTTGTTTTAATTTAATAAATAAAATAATCTGTATCAATAAATGGCTACACAAACTATTCTCTTTCATTATATTTAGGGACGTCACACCAAAAAAAGGGGGGGGGTGGTATCACCCTAATTCTAGGATTATTTTGTACTCCATCAGTTTTTATTATGAAAGTCCTTAACCACAGACTTGTACAGAAAATTTTAAAATTTCCCAACTTTGGATCCCTACTCTACAAAAAATTTCAACTTCAAAAATCGTCAAACATTTAAAAGATATTCCTTATGTAGTAGATTGTAGAAAGCTCAGTTAATCAAGTAGCACCGTTGTCAGCTGGCAGAGACAACGGCCGTTGAGTGTATGCCGAATGAGGAATTTCACTCAGCCAGCAATGCTTGAAGAGGCAAAATTGTCAGCCAATGTTTTATTTATTATTTAGTGTTTTTGTTGTGACTTTCGTAACTGCTAGACTGTCGCAGTTGTATGATTCAAATTATCATATGTTGTACAGCCAATGCCTTGATTAGGCTTTATTTCATTTTGAAGAAATAAATGCAGATAATGTTATGCAACAACTTATTGTTTTCTAATTGAAAACTCTGACTGATGAAATGAGAACATTGAGGTTATTGTTAATGTTTGACTTCTGAAATACACACTATTTTTTCTAGCAAGTATCCATGCTAGTTTGAATTGAAGAGATGTATCTTATTTTATTGTTTATTAAAATAGGTTTTCATGAAAACAATTTAAATAGGCTCAAATCAACAATGAAGGAAGAGGAGTAATAAGGCTGTGTTACATTGTTACAACACTTATAATTTTTCATTTGATTAAGTAGACTGCATTAAACAAAAAATTAAGCTTTTCTTTCATCCTTTAACATTTTAAAATTTGGGATGCATTTTTAAATTCGTTATTCCGTGTTCGATTTGCACGAAATTTTCGTAAAACCAAGTTGTTTAAAGTGCTGATTTCAAATTTTCCATAATTTTTTTAAATAAAAAATCAGGGGAAGCTTCTTCACACTGACGCACTAAATTACATTATGTTTTGAATACTTTATTCACGTACCAGTATTAACATTTTAGGGCAACATCCATGAAGTTGTGAAGCAGGACATTGGTAGACAGATATCAAAATACTGTAGAAATATCGATAAATTCCATATTTTATCGCTTTATTTTACAGTTGAAGATGTTTTTAAAGAAACATGACCAAATTGTTATTTTTTTTAAAGTAACGAGCAAGTTCTACATCTTAGGGAGCTTACTAATTAAATATTGCTTCCAACTGCGTTATAATTAAGCAGCGGCTTCCAGCTTGTGGGTCGAAACGTGTTTTGGGTGGGGTCACATTATAGATGTTTTAGCTTTATATTTAATTTTTCAAGGACTTTAATGATTATAAGGAGATGCGAAATTGTAATAGAAACATAAATAGTTAAAGTTCTAAAAAACCACCTAGTTACTGATTAGTTTCCATTTGGATATTCCATTCTGATAGCTTCTTGCTATCTTGTTTACTGTGGCAGCCTTTTAATGCTGCTAGCATATTATAAAATCATCTCCCAGACCCGGGCTTGTTTATTTTATTTTACTAGATATTATTAGCATATAATCATTACTATAAGCAATCTATAATAATTAAAACAAGCATTAGTGGACATGCGGCTTTAATGTCACAATCTTTTTTTTTTTTGTTGATGATGGTGAAGTAAGGATTTAATTATGGCCAGGAGTAGTTTATCCTAATACTCCTCCAAGGAAATAAGTATACATTTTCTCAAAATTCTACCTATCTCACTGATGTAGCTAGCTCTATATAGTCTGTGCTAGTAGTAATACACAGTGAAAAAACGTAGAAACTAGGATTTTAAGGATTTTAAGTTACCAAAAAATCGTGATGGCCACAGAGACAAACGTTATGGCCATAAACTACAGAATGTTGGAAACCGCTGTAATAAATCAGTTAAATTTTTTAATCTAAAATACTCGATTTGAACAATATCTGCAAACCTAAATAAATAAATTAAAGTTCTGGATATTTAGCTCAGATGCAAGTAAACTTAAATAAATAATAATTTAAGTTGCACTGAGAAATACTTGTAGCTTTAAAAATCCAGTATGCACAAATAAACAAGGCTGTCTTCAACAAGGGGGGGGGGGGAGAGAGTTTGGGGGCTCAAACCACCCACGAAATTTTATGAACAAAAGGCTTTATTATGGCTCAAACAATATAAAATTTAAGATAAAAGTACAAATCATGGGGCTGTGTTACCATAAAAAGCTCTTAAGAGAGCTTCTAGAGGTGTTTAGTATTTAGAATTGTTTCTATATTTCGGCAGTTAAGGAGTTGTGTTGCCATAAAAAAACACTTAAAATAGCTTCGAGAGGAGTTTAATATCTAGCATTTTTTCTAGTCTTTGGCATTTATGGTGTAATGCTGCAAACAAAAACACTTCAGATACTTTCTAGAGGTGTTTAATATTTAGAATTTTCCCTAGCCTTCAGCAGTTGGGGAGTAGCGTTACCTTATAAATTACTTCAGATAGATTCTAGAAACTTTTATCAATTAGAATTATTTCTAGCCTCCGGAAATTGTGTGGTGTGCCCATCAAATACCCTTTAAATTATAAATAATTTTAAAAATACAGTTGTCTAAAAGCTCGGTTCAAGGCTTGATTATCACCCAAAAATTAAAAAAAATGTGGGAGCCTTCCCTCCTCCCCCCACACGTTCTCAACATTGCCCGTCTTGTACTCTCCTTTGCTACTTGGGAACTTTTCTAACTTCTAAATGCCTATAGTTGGGAAACACACTGGTTCATACCCCCCTCCGCCTTCAAAAAAAATTTCTTGCAACGCCTCTGCTTGAAAGAACACATAATGTTATTATTATGTAATATTTGTAATCATAAAACTACAGTTACAGTAGCAAAGGGAGGGTAAAAAAAATAATTATATTGTTCAAGAAAAAATAGGTGCCAAAATGTATCGTAGATTAATGAAGGAGGAGCACATCAGCTTGATTCATGAGCCTGGTAGACAGTTTGGCGGCCATGTGACACCGGCAAGTGGTAATGTAAATTAAATATCCAAGTGCATATTTAATTAATTAGAATCTAAAATTTTGACATAAACCAAGTAGTAGCAATTGGTTGCGAACGTACGATCACAAACACTAGATGGAAAAATTGTGTGATTTGCAATACTGAGGCCGAAATTCAGCGTCCAATTCATTGGTTCATTTGCTTACTTCACTTCTATGAGCTTCTATTCACAAATTTGTTTGGATATTTAGATGAAAATACGACAAGCACAGCGTTATTATCTGGGGAAAGCGGAAAATAACTATCCGGTTGTGAGAAACTACATCTTTTTAATTTTGAAGCAATCGAATTTGAAGAAACCACTGTAACAAAAACTGATCCAAGCAATGAACAACAGTATCTATCTGAGAAGTCCAGACAGGCAAGTGTTCACCAGCTCTTGCTGTAAAAGATCCAGAATCTCTCAGTTATTCCCAATGTTTGACATGTGCAAACCGAGGCTTATAATTGTTTATTTCCCAAAATAATCCTTCTAATGAGCTTAAGATACTTGCCAGTTACACTGTGAAAACGTATGCTCCAGTTTGGTTCGACATTAAGAGGTACCATCCTTTGAAATATAGACCTAGCATATCTTTGAGGTTGTCTATTGAAAATCATAGGTTCAGTGATTCAAAGGAACGCTTTCTTCTCTCATACTGAAAGTATGTTATTGGCTATGGCGGTGGATGAAATTGATACACATAAGGGAATAAGCCTATAGGAGAGTACTAAAAGCTAGAAAACAACCATCAGAAGGGAAATTTGTTATAAATTTTCTCCCTCCCTTGGTAAGCTTTGAACATCGAGAGGGATCGACATCGATATCGAGAGAGATCACTTCGAGGAGATCGCATCGAGATCGAACGTTTTTGTGATATTTTCATTCGTAAATCTCGTGAAATCTACCGCGAAACAAGGGTCGTACGACCGGGCATTGCTGACAAGGAGCTCGGGCTTCCGAAGCTAGTGCTGATCTTACACACCATATTCCAGTGGGCACAACCGCAGAAATAGACCAAACTTTGATTACATATACTTCTGAGACCAAATTGACAGACAAAAATTAGCTTTTAGTAATAATTCCGTAAAGTGTTGTCGGCCCTTATCAGGGCCAACAACAAAGGAAAAATGGATAAAAACGCTGACCATATAAGGGCTCACCAAAGAAGACAAATAACTCAAGATTCTTCTAGAGATATTGACGTGGAGGGAGACCTAACAGACGAAGAGATGGGATCTGACAGTGAGTTTGTTGCAGCAACGATACTTAAAAGAAAACTTATATTTAAGACCAAGGAAGACAAGCCGCCAAAGGCAATCAGGGCGACCAACAAATTCCAGACATTATCAGACAACTAGGACAATATGGAAACACTGGACTTACCGAACACTAACTCCCAGGCAAACACCGCAGATACCCAATAACTCGAACAGAAATTACCCTCAATAGTAATTTCAGGGACGGTCAACTACTTGAACATTGTTAAAACAATTAAAGCAACCATGGTAGGGACATTTAAAATTTTCTAGGTCAAAGACGGCCTAAAAGTTCATACCAAAACCCTAGAGGACTTCAAAGCTTTGCAAACCATGCTAAAAAAGACTAGCCAGGAATATCATACATACACCTTGCCGAGGGACAAACCCCTCAAAGTAGTAATAAAAGGTCTTCCCCCAAATATGTTAACAGAAGAAATTAGAGAATAACTTCAACTATTGGAGTACTCACCAACAGACGTGCGGCAGTTTACAGCGCACACACAACACGAAAACAGTCCACACGACCAGGTAAAACTTCTACCGATTTTTGTATGTACCCTGACAAGAACTGATAAGAATTTTCAGCTGTTCCAAGAGTCATGCATTAACAACACCCGAGTGAGAATAGAGCACTACATACAATCCAGAGTACCAAAAATTAGTCGATAAAAAATAGAACAGAGACAAAAGAAACTCTTCACTCATACACAAAAGCTGTCTACAAACAACAAGGACTTTCCTTTACTACACAATAAACCAGTGGCACCTACCCGTTTTAACATGACACCACGCAACTACAGGGATACCTTAATCAATAGAAGTGACGCTACACATCAAACAAAGGAACACGAGAAAACCACCCCGTTTGACATCGAGGAGATAATAAACATACTAAAAGAGATCAACATCTTCGGACTTATAAAATATCTCATACCATATCTCACAAAAATTAAACATGCTAAAGACAAACATCCAAACTAATGATACTACTAGAAGCAGCCACGGACTTTTTTCTCAGGGCAGATGATGAATAAAAATACTTTGAAAGAAAAAAATCACCTAAGGATCCTAATCAGGAATGCCAATGGAATTCTGAACCAGAAACACGTACTTGAACAGTTACTAAGCACCTATGGTAATGACCTGGCCCTCATCTGTGAAACTAACCTACAAACGAACAAACGACTGAACATCGTAGGATACAATATATACCGGATGGACAGAGAACATGGAAGGGGAGGGGGTACAGTTGTCCTTATAAAACACCACTTACCACACTACAAGGCAGACAACTATGACTCACAAAATCTCGAGGCCACAACGGTTACAATAAACACCAAATCCGGCCATATCAATTTCGTGGCCACTTACAACCCACCGTCCAAGAGGTTACTAAAACAAGACCTAGATAATGTCACGTCAGCCGACAACTTCTTCATAGGTGGCGACTTAAACAGTAAAAATACAGTATGGAATAGTCGAATGACAAACACCAACGGACGTATACTGGAGGAGCACTCGAATGAAACAGACTACAACATACTAGCACCAGATACACCCACCTACTATTCCGGTAACTATCTCCATAGACCGGACATAACAGACATAATTCTAACAAACCTAAAAATAACACCAGACTCGATAACAGTACTTCAAGAGCTTGACTCAGACCATAACCCGCTACTATAGCGATTGGGAAGTCAACCTTGAACATCAAACCAACTGGCGCAAACCAAAAATATGCACGACCGACTGGAATAAATAAAAATTGGACCTACAAGAAGCCCTACCAAGGAACATAGACATACACACTGAGCAAGACATCGACGCAGCCATATACTTATTCACAATACCCTCCAAGAATACTACAAGCTCAACACTACGACATCACAAAAACAACATGAATTAAAAATTGACTACCCTGAGTTAAGCTATTTGCTAGCCCTTAAGAGGAAAGCACGTAGGGACTGGCAGAGACTGAGAACCCCAAATGAACGCATCAGATATAACAGACTCAAGGTAATAGTAAAAATAACAGTCAACCAAATCAGAAAAAAACGACTTTAATACATATGTTACTGACACAACCACCAATATGCAGAAAACATGGACCCTAACTAAAGTACTTAAAGGGACTTCAAAAAGATCCAACACGCCAGCCATCCACGGGCAACGGGGAATGGCTTACAACAGCGGGGACAAAGAAAAAGCAATAGCACTAACTCTTGAAGTTCAACTTAAGCCTAATCCCATACAAGACAAAAATTTCAACAGAGAAGTCACCAGATCAGTCAATAACTTCAAACAAAGACCCATAACAAAGACACCAACCCCCATCACAAAACAAGAGCTCCAAGCCACTATCAAAACGCTAAAACAGAATAAGGCCACAGGACTAGACGGAGTAAAAGACGAAATGTTAAAAAAACATACCCGAAACAGCAATAAACCAGCTAACACTGATTTTCAACGCAGCCCTTAAAATTGCATATTTCCCTAATATCTGGAAAGAGACTAAGGTGGTAACCATTCCAAAACCTGGGGAAAACCCCATCTTCCCTCAAAATAGGCGCCCTATAAGTCTATTAAACACGACAGGTAAATTATTTGAAATTCTGATACAAAAAAGATTAAAAAGACACACACAAGAACACAAGACAATTCCGGACCTTCAATTTGGCTTCAAAAGTCACCATTCTACCATCCACCCATTACTGAACTTCACTGAAGACGCCACTGACTCCTTCAAAAACCACGAATATCTAATAGCCATATTTCTTGACGTGGAGAAAGCGTTCGATAAGGTATGGCATCTTGGCCTTATCCAAAAAATGATAAACCATAACTTCCCACGTGGCGATATACATCTGATTTACAACTACCTTAATAATAGACAATTTCAAGTATCTGTTGAAGGCACCCTATCGGAAAGAGTACAAGCAGAGGCGGGAGTACCGCAAGGGTCGGTGCTGGCTCCCTTCTTGTATAATATCTACGTGTCAGACGTCCCGACTAAACGGAGAATGACTATAAGACTTTTTGCCGATGATACTTTGATATACATCAGGGAAAAGAACATATACTACACCTCTTTAGCAATTCAACGTTTTTTAAAGACTTTTGAATCCTGGCTCTCCAAATGGAGAATCAAAGTAAATGCAACCAAATCAACAGCACTAATCGTATCCAGAAGAAGACAGATACCGCCAGAAAACTTTACGATATACCAAGAAGAAATACCATTCAAAACTGACACAAAATACTTAGGGATACATATAGACAAAAAATTTACATGGGCAAAACACACCACTGAAACCAACAGGAAGGCAAAGGCGGTTTTCATTCAACTTTACCCGCTTCAAAGTCAACAAACAAAACTTACGATCTACAAATGCGTGATACAACCGATCATACTTTACGGCTGCGTAGTATGGGGCTATGCAGCCAGGACCCACCTCAGCAAACTCCAAACAACCCAAAATAAAATACTCAGGACTATTACTGGCGTTGATATACGGACAAGAATCGAGCATCTACACACAATGACACAAAGCAAGACACTCGCCGAACTCTTCCATAAAAAAAGAAACAGGTTTTATGAACAAGTAGTAAACCATGAAAACCCCATTATAAGGACACTAGGTAACTACGACCCACAATAAGAAATACCATATAAACGGCCAAGGCTAGAGTAAAGAGGTAACACGATAAAAAAATTGGTAAGGTAAAAGGTAAATGGTAACAAGGTAAAACGGTAACGGTAAAACGTAACAAGGTAACATTCACAACTTCAATATCATTCCATTACTCATCAAAAATTCATTCATCTATCACCATCATTCTATGAGGATAAGGGTTAGCGTATGCTGCCTGTAACTCACAAAGCAATACAGCCCTTTCGCAGGTGACCTAACTTGACACTTCTGTCAAGGTGGACATCCTGAGTCGGGCTACAAATCAAAGGTGCCAAGTCATGTAATGCTAAACTCATGCAACGAGGATAAGGGTCTGTGAAAACAACCTGTAACTCGCATAACAAATCAGCCATGACTTCCTCTATCAGTCGATGACTCTATTGGCAGGTGGGGAGGTAAAGGCAACAGGGGAAACCCATTAGTAAGCTTTGAATCCCCAGACTATACAGACTTGATTTAGAGGACAAAATGTAAATTGTCCTCTCCACCAATGATGTAAACTTTACCTACATAAAGTATTTTATTTTTTAGAAAGTAAAGCTTTACCTCAATTTGAATTTCTAAGCTTTCCCTGACACACATAAGCAGTGGAAAGATGTTTAGAACTTGTTATAGAATCTGCGTGAAAAGTATGTGGACAAGACAGCAGAGATGGGTACATAAGAACAACTTTTCTGCCAGATATGAAATGCGAAAATTCTGCCAAAAATCAGATTTCAAGGACATATATAAGATTGATCAATGATGTTAAAAGGTACCGTCAATTTTTAGTACCCACATTCGGAATGGTTGGATGTTTGGTGAGGGCGTGGGGTTCTCGAAGTGCAGCCACCTACACGTGGTGAGTTCTGAGCTGTTACAGTAATTTATTTGCGAAACAAGCAAAGAGCTGCACGTGTGAACCAACCATGGAAAATATATTTCTTTTTTGAATTTGTCTCAATATTATGTAGCTAAAATAAATGATTCCGTGCTATGATATGTTCATAGACGTCATAGTAAGAAAATGGAAAATAATGGAATTTTTTTTCATTAATTTTCACAAACCTACGCGTGATCTGAAAAAAACACCAATATTTTTAAATATTTTTTCCCATTATTATGTAGCTAAAAATAAATGATTCCACACTATTAGATGTTTATAAAATTAATATTAAAAAAATGAAAAATAAAGGAGAATTTGTTGTTTTCCAGTAGTTTTTTGAACTTTAGACTTTATGCGTGATCTGAAAACAACACGGATTTTTTTCTACCCAGATCTAGGAATCAAAAGTGAAGTGCAACGTTTTCGTGCTATTAGAATGTGAGAGCATTAACTTTATTTTTTTTAGCCCACCCTAGTGTTTATGGCTATTTTATAGTATTATTTTGGACTGCTGATTCTCTACTGCAGGACTATTCAATTTGTGGCCCATGGGCCACATCTAGCCCACCAAGCTCCGCAGATTGTCCCGCGGATTGAAAGTCTAACTACTGTGTCACTGGAGATGCGTCGTATAGTTCAGAAGATTATAGAAGCGCCTGTCCTTGAACGACCAGATAGATTTCCAGTCTCCTATCAGTGGTGGGGGAAGCTGCAAGCTCGGCTTTACTCGAGTGACTCACGCCTCTTCTCCCCTCCATCCAACATTAGCTGATGTCTCGCCAGAAAATATTTTCCTGGCTTATTGTTCGTGCATTGTTTATACTAACAGTGGAATACTTTTCTTGTAATTGGTCTTGCACGAACCCCCTGATAAATATCCATAGCCACGCACTTAATTGTATACCAAATTTATATGAAATGTACTTATTAATTATGATTAAATTGTTTAATATCTTTAAATTAACCCACTATAGCTCCGGTGGGTACTTTGGAGAACCCCACCAAATATAATGGAATAATATTATAACTACTTAAGTACAAGTTCAAATAATTAAACATTTATTTAAAAACTTAAAACTGAAATTAAATAAACAAACTACTGTAGAAACATTTTATCTTTACTGTCACAATATTTATCACATTTAACGTGTTTTTTAAGTGGTATTGGAAATTTTTGCTTGTACATAACTGACACAGACTCCTTTAATAACAAAATTCTATGCGAATCTGAGTTTCAAAATTGTTTACAATTTTAACAATTATTATTATTATTATTATTATTATTATTATTATTATTATTATTATTATTATTAGCACTGCGTCTTGTGTAATGGTAGGGTGATTGTGAGATGAAATGGAGGACCTACAGTTTAACGTGGAATCCGAACCACGGTGGAGGCCTGGCATTCCTCACATTCTCAAGATGTCTTGTCAGAGGTGAAGGAAGGGTTAGGTAATCAGATAAATCTGTGCCGGGACCGAGGATTGAACCCCGGCCGCCAGCATAGAAGTCTGACACCTTACCCCCTAGACCACCAGGTCACCAATTTTAACAATTATTCACCTCTTCACTTGACTTAGTAAGAAGGGTGCGCTTGCTTTCTTAAATAGCCATATGGAGAAAAATATTTCTTGCTCTAATATGTAGAGTAAAATAGTATTAAACCTGTAATAGTTTTATTCGCTAACACTGGGAAATTCTCCTGTAACCCTCCATCGGGCGCATCTAACCTGTGAGATGAAGAGGGAACTTTTTTTTGGAGTGGAAGCTGGAGTTTTTCCTGTAAAGTAGCAGGGGTCACCGCAGCGTCCTCCTCCACCACCACCTTCTATACAATGGGTGCATCACTGTTTTTCTCAGTGCTTTGTGGTCCTAAGCTGTGAACGAATAATCTGTGAGATTATTTGCGCCCGAACGTGTAAGTTTTTGCGAAATTGAAATTTTTCAAATTGTATTCCTTAAAACTGTTGTAAAATATGTATTATTACATATGTAAAATTATATACCATAGATTTCTTCAAGTTTGGCCCTTTTTTGTGAAATAATCTGACGGAGTAATTGCGCCTGATAACGCTAGAAAGCATTTTTCCTTCTTTTTTTTTTAGTTGTAGCACGTAAGAAACAAACTTTTGATCTACGTAACCTAACCCAAATGACCTGGAGGCTGTTCAAAGACTACTTTTGAATTAAAAGCTAGATCTTGATGAAGATGAACAGGATACAAATGGGCAAGACTGTATATAAGAAAGAGAAGGAGACTCGGACACTGAACAAGATGAAGAAGAGGAGGAAATAGATAAATATGAGTAAGAAGGTAAGGATAAAATTACTAAATGGTAAAAGGAATAACCTACTTCTAGAATGAGACGAGGGAGCTATAATTTATTAGTGCGTTTGCCTGGTGTACTTGGAGATGCTCTGAATGCTGTCACACCTTACAATTTTTGTAAATGATTTATTTCAGAAGATATAATTGAAATGATTGTGCACTACACTAATAAATGTATTGAAAAAAATCAGAAATCAATTTCAACGTAAAAGGAACTCAAGAACAGCCGATGTGGTTTAAATAAAATATGTTATACTCTACCTTGCAGGAGTCCTAAGAAGCAACGTACAGTCACTGGAAGAGTTGTGGTGTGAAGATGTTTTGGAGTAGAACGTTTTCGTCTTATAATGAGCTTGAAGAGGTTCAAACTTCTCATCAGATGTATACGATTTGATGATCTTGATAACAGACAGATAAGGAAAGTTCATGATAAACTACCAGTAGTCCACTAAGTGGTTATCATCTTTGTTTCAAACTGTCAGTAGTGTTATTCATTATGGAAAAACGTTACGGTGGATGGAAATTTAGAAGGATTTCAGGGGAGGTGCTCCTTTAGGCAATTTATACCTTAAAAACTCAAAAAATACGGATTAAATTATATGCGCTAGTAGACGATAAAATGGCCACACGTAAAGTTTGGAAATATATACAGGTAGGTAGCCTAAGGGCCTCTGTAACATCAACAACAAACCTAATGACGTTGTTGCAAGGCTTGCAGAACCAATATTTGATACAGGAATAAACATAGAATGTGATAACTGGTTCACTAATATTGGACTATTGTATTTCCTCACGAAGAAGAATTTTTCACTGTCGGGGACAATCAGAAAAAACAAACCTCAACTTCTGGCAAAATTGGTTAATACAAAATCTCAAGCTGTCAAAGTTAACGTTTTGGCTTCAATAACAACTGTTCTCTTGTTTCATATGTGCAAAGAAAAGGTAAGAATATTATATTAATATCAAGTATGCATTACGACTACAATTTAACCAATTCCGGAGTTGACGTTGTTGACAAGCTATGCGCTACTTACAACTTTGCCAGAAACATTCGTAGATGACTAGTGGTAATTTTATTCTCTTTACTAAATATGGCAGTAATTAATTCGTAGAATAATTTCCTTAGGCGATAACAATGCAAACCAAAGTTCCAAAAACATGAGATGATTTTACTTGAAATTCGTATAACATGAACTGTGTTTGGAACAACTCCTAAGACAAAGACATTAGAAATGTAGCAGAGACTTCATAAATTCCATCCTACACCTCAACACCTCAAGAAGACGATCAAGCTACCACTTGCCATGACGGACAGAGAAAGAGATGTTTCAAGTGGGCCTACAGGAATATAAAGAAAATTAGTTATTCTAGATAATGTGTCAATGTTTTTTTCTGTTCATAGCGTGCAAACATGGTTTGTGAAAAGTGTTATAACACTGCTTTTGAAACTAATAATGATGTTGGTATTGGAAACATGTTTTAACACTGCATTTGTGATTAATATCAATGGTGTTAGTTCAATGCTATTAGTGATTAGTTCAACATTTAGTGTTTTAATCATTCCCAATAACAAGTTTTTTTTAGTTTATTTTGTGAATGCAAAATTTCAATGGCAGGTTTTATAATTATTATTATTATTATTATTATGATTCATGTGAGTGTTTTGACCTTGATTTCAAGTTTATAACAAAAATTGAAATAACCTGAAAAGTTTTAATACATTACATCCCAATTTTAATGAAGTTGGGAGATATCTTATTGTTAATCTGACAGATTAGTTGTGCTCAATCGTGTTACGATTCATATTGCGCCTGATTGAGGGTTAAACTTAACAAGAAACCAATTAAAACAAAGATCTTTAGTTTTTATTTAATCCAAAATCAATGAAAATTTCAAGGAGCTGCTCTTTTACACTTTCGCTTAATGTGGAGGTTTCCAAAACTGCTGTCCTTTAAAGGGGATTGTGAATCCAATTGTTATTATTGGATTTTGCTGGTAAATATTCTCTGAAGGTTTTTACAAGTGTTCTAGAACAATGTTCTTAACATTTTTGTACAAAGAAAGCTGATCTTTAACTATAAAATCGTGAAGGGTATCAAAGCACTTCGTTAGATTGCTAATTAAACATGTTTCCCGATTATTATTTTGTATGAACCATTCGATACGGTCTTGCACTGTAAAAACGTTAGTATTTAACCCCTGAAGAGTTAGGTTTAAGCCGTTCATTTTTGAAAGAATGTCTGCCAAATAGACCAAAGCCTGGAGTCACATTTGGTCTTGCACACACTTTGCTTTGTGAAATAGATGGTTAGTAAGAAAAACGAAAACTGAATGTTTAAGTTCAAACAATCTTGTAGGAGTTCTACCTCGAGATAATAGCCTGAATTCATTGTGAGACACTAAACAGTTGTTAATATTTCCCATTTCTTCACAAAGTACTGAAAAATCCACCATTACAGAAATATTTTGACGGACCCCCAGGGGGTTGATTCTGTCCAACGTGTTGCCATAGTTACTGTTTCATCTCATTATTATAAAGCAATTTTTTTGATTGTTCATAGTTTCAGGCATTTCAAGCCTTTAAAATTGTATTATTATGGTGTACAAAAGCGTGGTAGAAATGATTAAAAAATATATATTGTACGGATATATACCGACAAACAGAATTCAGTTTATTAAATTTACACTTAATTATTCATCGTTTAATACAGCAAAACAATACACAGCAAACACCTTTCTACATACTATTTTAATTGTATATTTGAAAAGTTTAATTACATAAAAATCAGCAATATATAATTCAATATAAGATTTAGAATACCGAGTTTGAATTTGTACCATGAGCCGCCATTACCGTGTGGTGATCAACCTTGGAAATAAAGGTTAATATTGGCTGCGACCTCTAAGAAAAAGGTTTAAAACCAACAAGACCTATTTTTCAGTCTCGGTGGCTCTTTAAAATTCAATATAAACTTCTACTACATACTTTCACATCCTTATTTTTATAGTCTTTAAGGCCATATGATTTTAATTATGTGCTTAAACTCCATGTATTTATTCACCTGGAATAGTGTACATTAATGTGAACTCATAAAACTTTGTTCTATTAATTTGTCAAAATAAAACATCAACAAAGTATATAAGCATAATCAATATTTAAAAAATATTATTGTTAGTTTAATGTGTTTAATTGAAATAAGGATAGCCTGGACAAGCTAAAGTTTACTATGAATTGCTATTAAAAGTAGATAAATGAAAATACGATACGGTTAATAAATGACAACCGTTTCCTTTATTATCACTGATGCTTTCATTTTTGTTCGTATATGGTCGTTAGTGACCTGGCGGTCTAGGGGTAAGGTGTCAGACTTATGTGCTGGCGGCCGGGGTTTAATCCTCGGTCCCGGCACAGATTTATCTGATTACCAAACTCTTCCTTCACCTCTAACAAGACATCTTGTGAATGTGGGGAATGCCAGGCCTCCACCGTGGTTCGGATTCCACGTTAAACTGTAGGACAACCACCCTACCATTACACATTAGCGTAAGTGCGTATAACCCGAACAGGTAGTAAGACGTGGTGCTAATAATAATAATAATAATATATGGTCGTTCATTAATTTGTATATATGCGATTGCTTGTACGTGGTTGATCGCAACGACAGTCCTTTATAGAAAGTTAGAACTGATCAAGTCCTACGGACTGCTACGAATTGTGATTTATGAATATGTGGACAGAGTAATTTATTGCGATGAAATCGATCTTTTTCAAACTACGAACTACGGACTACGGACTACGCACCTTACGGGTATAGAGTATGTATAAGTTTAGACTCGGATGATAAGTTTAAAGTCGGATGATAAAAATATTGTATGACATTATATGCATCTTATATGGTGATTTTTGAGTAAGTATACAGTTTGTTTACCCTGAAAGGTATCAAACCTATCTTGCAAGTTTCCACTACAGTGTAGCTTATAAGCTAGGACAATAGTGTAAAACATCAAGATTAGAATGCCTCCTTTTAGGGTAAACGAAGTATAACACACCATTCGGCTTGAAATAATGATACATTCATAATTTAAGAACCCGCCTCGGTGGCGTAGTTGGCTAACGCGCTAGTCGTGTTGAGCTCGACTGCTGAGGACGGGGAGATCGAGGTTTGAATCTCGGTCGGGTGAACTGGGGGTGGTTTTTCCTGAATGGTTTTACACTCTCCCTCCACGCAAATGCGGGTTCACTTCCTCTAATTCAACCTTCCTAATTCCTTATCCATTAGAGTAATTAATACTTAAAGCGTATAACCCAAACGGGTAGTAAGACGCGGTGCTAAATATTATTATTATTAATAATTTAAGAAATTAAACAACACTCATCTAGCTCTACCAGTAAGCCTAGGGAATGAAAAAAAAAGTTTTCATAAATCATAATATAGTAAGCCATTAAAAAACATATAAAAGAAAACTATAAACTAAGGAAAATGGATTATGGTGATGACGCCTACAATCACCATTGGACACCATAATTGATAATTTTACAAATAAATATGGAAACGTATTACGTTGTAATATTATGAATATAATATATTTACCTTCAAACAAACTAATCATGATATATGTTGGAAACTAAATTATTAATTTCGACTACATTATGAATTTGAAAAAATATATTTGGGAGAACCTTTCTCACATGATTATAAAATTATACGATGTTACAATTTCAAGCTTAGCGCTTCAGGAAACTTGTCTACTGGTGAGGGTAATTAAAACAATAATTATAGAATTCTTAAATTTTTCATTCTTATCGTAGTAAATATAAGAGTTGAAAATCAAACACTAAAAAACAACAACTAATATTTACTTTTATGAGCCTGGCACCTTTAACAAGCTGAATCTTGGAATAGGTAGACGTACTCAAATAAGTCCTAGGTTCTGCTACCTTAGAATGTATTTTCTATTACTTTTATAAATAATACAGTTACTCTGAGTCTAGTGGACGTTATTACAGATAGTGTGAGCCTTCTAAAATATCAAACTGAGTGATTGCTGGTGTGGGTGAATGCCAAACGAAAGCGCATTTAAAACTAAAACGCGTTATAGTTAATTAGGGAAACTAGCGGATGTACAAATCGAACATTATATTTTAATTATATCTATATTTCTAGTCTTACGCAACAGACTGCTAACAGCTGGAGTGGGTCCATACAAAACCAATAGAAATATAAAAATGAAACTGTGCATATGTACTAAGGAGAAACTGTGTGTTAACAAATATGAATTATTCTGAAAACTGAAAAATGACACCTGAACACGGGACCTTTGGCTTAGTACGCCAATGCTCTTACCACTGAGCTATACAGGATTCGTCCCGTGCCCAGGGTAATTCTTCACTCATAGTTTAAGGCAGAGTCTATGATGGACGTGTGGAAATCATCAGCTACAAATGTGATTTTTTTATTAAGATGGTGACCTGGCGGTCTAGAGGTAAGGTGTCAGACTTCTGTGCTAGTGGCTGGGGTTCAATCCTCGGTCCCGGCACAGATTTATCTGATTACCAAACCCTTCCTTCACCTCTGACAAGACATCTTGTGAATGTGGGGAATGCCAGGCCTCCACCGTGGTTCGGATTCCACGTTAAACTGTAGGTCCTCCATTTCATCTCACANTGGTTCGGATTCCACGTTAAACTGTAGGTCCTCCATTTCATCTCACAATCACCCCACCATTACACATTAGCGTAAGTGCGTATAATACGAACGGGTAGTAAGACGCGGTGCTATTAATAATAATAATAATTTATTAAGATCACGAGCTATCAGATAATGCAGCGACCTTCGACTCGGTAGTTGGATTATTGCTGCCATTTGTACAATTATTATAATTGTAAGAAATTGCATATTAATGAATAAAATAGCCAAAGCTATTAATTATGCTTTTTAGTGAGGATTAATCTATCTAGATATCATATTCTGAAAATTGAAAAGTGACACCTGGACATGGGACTCAAACCCGGGACCATTGACGTAGTACGTCAATGCTCTTACCACCGAGCTATCCAGAAATTATTTTTGTACTACTTCCTGCATTAAAAGGCTGATAACCTTAATCAGGTTATCAGCTGTTTATGATGTTAAAACTGTATCCAATATTGCAGCATATTTACAATAATCTAATATGCTAAAATAAGGTAAGCCATAACTAGACTATTTTACTGATCAGGCTCAAACTTGGTATCTAGGGTTTTCATAAGGTTTCCCCGAGGGGTTTTTGGAATTTTATATCTAACCCTAAAATTAAGGGTGGTTTACAAAGGGAGAAAGAGAAAAACTCGACTTTCTCAAAATTGGCTAAACGATTTTGATTAAATTTCATTTCTAAACATTTCTAAATATTCCAAACAAAATTTTTTCTCTCAATATTTCGGCAAAATGAATTTAAGGGTTTGGGTATGATGCGTAAATTATAATTTTTTATCATATCTCTGAAACTATTTGAGATATGAAATTACTTATCATTAGAAATATGTAGATATATTTATAATACAAATATTTTATTCGAAGTATATTTATATAAAACCAATAACTTTCAAGCCATACGCAAATATTTATATTTTTTAACTTTTCGAACACAAAATGTAAAGTATTGCGACCGTTAAAGAAACTAACCTAAAATGTAGATGGATATCGACGTCTCATGAGTCCTCGAATCCTAAAAAGTGGTTTTTGCAATGTCGGATATCTGTGTGTCTGTTTGAACTTAGAATTAAGAAATTAATATTGAAAGGAACGTACTTTGGTAGAAGAACAATTAATTGATTGGTTCACTTCTTTAGTCAATTAGATAATATACATTAAGATTGTAACAAGAAATTAATTTATTCAAAGATAAATTGTTAGATCAAGAAATTAAATAAATTTGGTCAATTAAACAATATAAATTAAGGATATAACAAGGGATTAATTTATTCAGAGATAAATTAAATCATTAAGTTAAATCAATTACACAGACATAATCACATTCTTAAAAATTACCTCTGAGATTGTTAAAGGGCAAGAAATTGAATTCATAAAAAGGTAAAACTGTCGATTGTGAACGATACTATTAAGCAGTAACAAAATATTGTAAAGAATTAACTGAAAAACTATGAAAAGTGTAAATTGTAAAATGAATAGATTGGAGTCGTTAGTACTATGACTAAAGTAAACACACATCACTAGAATAATCAATTATACGAATAACAGCCTCAGAAAAATTTGACAAGGAATATTTCCACAATTATAATACAATTAATAAAAGGGCGATTGATAGAAAGTTGACTATTTTACTAGAGACTTAATTTGTGAAATTTCTACATATAAAAACTGCTGATAATATAAATACACATGAAATATATTAAAATTAAAATATAACTAATAACATAGTTCCACAAAATTATAATAAGTGATTAGATTTTAAACCGATTGACTCTGATAATAAGTTATTAATATTACTCTAAGCACTTATTATAATTTTGTGGAACTATGTTTCACCTTTTTATAAATTGTATTGTAATTGTGGAAATATTACTTGTCAAATTTTTCTGAGGCTGTTATTCGTATAATTGATTATTCAAGTGATAGGTGTTTGAGCTTTAGTCATAGTACTAACGACTCCAATCTATTAATTTTACAATTTACACTCTTCATAGTTTTTCAGTTAATTCTTTACAATATTTTGCTACTGCTTAGTAGTATCGTGCACAATCTAAAGTTTTACCTATTTATGAATTAAATTTCTTGCCCTTTAACAATCCCAGAGGTGATCTTTAGGAATGTGATTATGGCTGTGTGATTGATTTAACTTCTTGATTTAACAATTTATCTTTGAATAAATTAATCTTTTGTTATATTCTTAATTTATATTGTTTAATTGACGAAATTATTCAATTTCTTGATTTAACAATTTCTCTTTGAATAAATTAATTCCTTGTTACAATCATAATTTATTTTGTTTAATTGACCAAAGAAGTGTACCAATCAATTAATTGCTGTTTTTCTAAAGTACGTTCCTTTCAATATTAATTTAATAAATCTTCTTACTACAATTAGAATGAATATAACTAAAATTAAATGTAGTTAAATAAAGGGCGAAAAGAGAAAAAATATATTTTGAATAAAACTCATATCTATGCCTCGATTAAGATTACAAATATACTGGGTATTTTCTTTTCCCCGTAAAAATGACTTTTAGAGTACTTTATAGAAGCTAAAAATTTCGTATTTCCGCAACTATTTGAGATATTAAATAACACATAATTGCAAAATTGTAGTACTATTAAAAATAAAAAACTGTTATAAGAAATATATTTTTATAAAACCAACAGTTTCTGAGATATTGGCAAATATATTAATACAATTTTGTGAGCTTTATTTTTAAAGAGATACTATGCTTACTCAAGTGTTAACGCAATTATTCTCCAATGTCAAAGAGTAACTGAATATAAATAAGTCTCTCAAAAAGTTTATGTTATTTTTCCTTAAACATCTTAGGATAAATGTTTGTACAACAACGAATTATCTCTATTTTAGATTCAATAGCCAACATTTACATATTTTATTGGTCAAAATTTATAAATGAGGAATTTAATAGCAATGCGATGATATGAAGATGTGCCACACCTAATAAAATGTAAAAAAATTCAACCGTAAGTTGAAATTTTAATATGAAGGGCTGATTCTTGTGGACCCAATATTGATCTTTTTTATTTTTCCAAACATATAAATTAAGACACTCTTCAAAAATAATATTATCAATTTTAAAACCGGGACTAAAAAATGTTTTAAATAAGTAAAGTTATATTTATGGTTGGTTTTACTAGTGTATATTATTTCGTTTCCCATATATTACGAGTTTTGAGTAAATATCACCATTTTAAAACAATAGAGCGAGAAAGTCCGTGCGGAGTTCCGCACCATTTATTTTTAAAATAAATATGTATGTGTAAATTTAAAATAGTTAATCTAATTTCAATTTTAATTTCTAATTAAAATTAAGCAATGATAAATTATCGTTCAAGAGAACTGACAAATATTAGTAAAGAAATTTTCAAGCTAAAAGTATTTTATGTATCAAATAGTTATGAGAAAACCTAATTGGCCTGTTGTATGCATCTCTATCATATGAGTCTATGCACGCATATAAAGCTTAAATAAAGTCTATATTCTGTAGAAGTGGTGATAGCCGACAGCTATCTGACGTTTTTTATTGCTAACATTAATAGAAATTCACTAAAATTTGTAATTTTAGAAAAGTTTTATTTAATTTACTAATCAAAAGGTAAATCTAAAGAGTTATCAAATGCTTACAATAATACATTCTAATGCACTACTGTATAATTTATCCTTACATTACTCGCTATACGGACTAAGAATTTAAATTCAACATTAATATTTTTATTTCCGTTAGTGTGCCAACATGATTTTCCAATTTTCAAATAATTGGCTTCCTATGTGTATTATTAATTAAAAGTTTTAATAAATGCTACTAATAATACTTCTCTATGGATTACCTTTTATCTTATTGAAAGAACAACAAAATATTAAACCAATCAATTATGTTTTTTGTTTTGCGATTGGGGCAACAAAATTTACTGTACTGCACAAAATAATTAACTAAAACAATATTATATACACACTTGTATCTTGGTACCAAAATAAAAAAAATATTTTTTATAACTTATAGAATGAGTCTGACAAAATATTAACTTTAGAATATAAAATACATAATTAAATGTATTTTTTTTAACTCAGAGAAAGAGCCAATCAAAATATTAGTTTCAACTCATAGGTATATGTTTTTTTTTGTAAACGCATGAGTGCATTAACACAACCAAAAATAGTTTTTTTGACGTCATCCATTACCCTTATTTTGTCTGGTCTGGTTAGCCATCTTAATTAATGAAGAGAAGGAAACAATTCATAAGCTTTCGTTTGTGGAGTCTTTTTAGGTGCACTATTGGAAACCTGGTGGTCTAGGGGTCAGGTGTCACACTTCTATGCTGGCGGCCGGGGTTCAATCCTCGGTCCCGGCACAGATTTATCTGATTACAGAACCCTTCCTTCACCTCTGAAAAAGACATCTTGTGAATGTGGGGAATGCCAGGCCTCCACCATGGTTCGGATTCCACGTTAAACTGTGGATCCTTCATTTCATCTCACAATCACCCTACCATTACACAATAGCGTAAGTGCGTATAACCCGAACGGGTAGTAAGACGTGGTGCTAATAATAATAATAATAATAATAATAATAATAATAAATAATTATAGGTGCACTTTATATGTAACTTCCTCAAAAAAGAAACATCCAAACGGTAGTTTTCATAAGTTCATATTTCCCTAACAAAAAAACGCGCAAAAGAAAAACACAATTAAAAACAAATTGTTTTGCTGTGAAAGTTTTGATTGGCCAACATGATGGCAGTTCAACACATAGTCTTACGGATCAAATGGCTTGGCAAATAGTTAGTCGTATTATTTAAAATGTTGTATTCAGAAAATGTATTCTATTATTTTATTATATGTAAAACTATTTGGAATAATATAAACCTTGTCAAAAGCATTAAGCATAACAAGTTAGTTAATTTGTCAAAAACGGGTATAACTATTTTGATTATAAATACTACTTATTTATACAGTCTCTTGTTGAAAGTAATAATTGATAGGTATTTTTAACATATAAATATATCGTGTATTGATTCCTTTATAGTTAATTAAGTATAAGTATATGCAATATAGTAATAGTTTATTTAGTAAGTCCATTAACAAAGTTTATTGGTATATTACCATAAAAGTTATTTCTTCATGTAAACTTACCATGGTTGAAATTTGAGAGACTACAATTATGTTGGTAAGATATGGATATGATGACAACTCCAGCCACATTAATAGTACAAGGACATGGAACTGATATATATACTATTTTAAATATTTTAATGAATAATAAATAAAACATTGTGACAGAAAGAAAATGCTTGTCCATTGCCCTGCAACGTTTCCGGAGTTTATTGTTAGGACATAATATTGTCGGTTTATCTGACCACCATGCACTCACGTTCATGAATAGGGTTTAGATTAATTACGATCTCCCATGACCTACCTACTCATATTAACAAAAAGCCAACAAACACAATGATCCACTGGTGTTTGACGTCAACATTACCTTACACAAAATTCACATCGAGTAAAAAAGTAGTTTCGGTAATACAATCCTAAAATCAATATAAGTAGCGTGTAAGACCACCTAGCACAGCGCGTGATTGGCTTATATCTATATCCCCGGATCTCTTATTGGCTGTTATTTATAGCACTGGATCAGCGCTTTCCCCTCGCCCTCTGAGTTTGACCCTCTTTCCAAGGTTGGTATGTGTTCCAAGCTTGTACGTTCCTGCCCCATTTGATTGTATTTATGTGTGCCCATTGTTTTTATGAGTGGCCACTGGATCGTATGTCCGGGTAGGATAGGACTGACGTGGGAGTTTTTTTTATATATCTATTGGTTTTGGAGTTTTTTATTTATTAGTAGAGGGAGCGTGTAGTCTCGGGCGTTAAGCACACGGGCAACGCTCGGAGTCCACATCCTTCCCTGCCGATAAGGGTGGGGAGCATGCAGGAGGAACCTCTCTCGACGGTCGTTTAACATAAGAGTGTAAGCAATGTCTCCCTGTCACAAGCCCCTGAATTTATTTTGGTGTAGCAACCTTCCCTCTTCCATAATCTATGTGGTAGTGAGTTTTCTCACTGATGTTATCGCGACCCTGGCACCAGTTTAGCGGCTTGACAAGACAAGTCAAAACAGGAATATATCACAACCTTTGATATATATATATATATATTTGATATATTAAAATATGTAGTTATACTCATTGTAGTTTACATTCTACCAATACTATGATGCATTTTAATTAGGATATTAGCTTATGTATTGGTTTCAGATACAATATTATAATGTTGAAAGTTCGATAACTATAATGAAAAGGTATCTTAAACTTAATTACATTTGTTTGAATGACAAACTTTGTGTTGTAGCTTACATTCAAACTATCGTTAAGGGTATAGGTTTGTAGGAAATATTACTATATTACAATATATTTAAAGTTGGCTATTAGCTTATATAATCTATTGCCTTCAGAAGCTATATTATATTTGTAGCGTTAGCTGCAAGTCCAAGATGAAAAGTGAATAAACCATAGACTTACCCCATTACTCAGACACCGACTGCTGTAGACCTAGCTTCGGACTCCATACTCCCCGCCACAACTAACACACCCAGCCACGACAACAATATAGGAGACACTGAGGCGGTGCCGACGAATGTATACAACACAAGATATCCCAGGCCAAAGATCTTTGGAAGAAAGAAGAGACTCTTCGACATGTGTCGAGTTAATTCTCAATTATTCTAGAATAGTGTGGAAGCCTATGTTGCATTGCCCTGTTTACTTTCTTTGGTGTGCCTCCCTTCCCCTTGTGATCCCGTCGTTATATGTTTGGTGAGCTGTGCCAAATAATATATAAAACTGGTTGTGCAATAGGAAGAGCACTCTTGCACTGGCTTCGGCAATAGCAGGGTGAAGCTAAGGCTTCAGAGATTAGGAATTAAAATGTAAGCAAATAATTTTTTTCTTCTAAATTCCTTTTGGCTAAATATTATTTAATTGTTTATTTTATAAAACCAAAATTATAATACTCTGGTCGGATATGACTAAGCTGAGACTTCAGATAGTTTTCATAATATTGGAATATCAAAGTCCTTTTTAGCATACTAAATATTTATCTAACTTTTGTAGAAGAATATCAACAAAAATTGCTTGGTCAAATGTTACGTCTTGGAACTTTTATTTTGACTTATATTTTGTCTTAGTGTTAAAAATTGGGTTCAATGTTATGAGATAATAGTTATGGAGTTGAACGCTAATAGCGCAAGCGAAATAATAATGGAAAACTATATGAACTTAGTTTATTGGACGCTAGTTAGACAATAGCACAGGTGATTATGTTGTTAATAGGAAATATTTTTGGATTTAGTTTATTGGACGCTAATAGCGCTAGTGAGGTGATTATTGGAAATCACCATATTTACTTGGTCTATAAAAAGTAGTATTTAGTCTAGGATAACTAAATGTGTACTAATCAACGTTAAGATCAATAATAAACAATTTTGATATTATTTATGTTTAGGGTAAGCCGATGTAAGGCATATTATTTATATCGATATTTAATCGTGTTTGAGAGCTGTAAACAATAATTAAATCGATTTATATTTCATGTAGAAATAAGGGGATTTCAGAGAGACTTGATATTAAATTTTTTTGTATTGTACTTTCTTGACATATAATTACGTATTTAACTTACGATATTGTTAACTTAAATTTAATGAATGTAATCATTATATTGTGCGCATTCTTCAAATGAAACTTTGCTGTAGGGATCACGACCTTTTCTATATGTTTTGGGATTTTCCCTGTTATTAATTGTTCATATTATATTGAAATATTAAATAAATTATTAATTTTCAATGTACACCTTTTACGCAGTATCTGTTTCACTTACATATCCTTAGGTTTAATACTACCCAACTTATAAGGCTTTTTGTTAGGTAAATTGTTAGGAGGACATTTTTTTTGTTATTGTGGGTGACCGTGCGGCAGGTTCCGCTATCGGATCAGATTGCGTATTCTGGGTATAGTTTACATACCCAGATTTTCTTAGTATTCATGACTGACAACACGCACTCTTATCCGCCTTTTGTTGTATAATTTATTTATTTTTTATTTGGACCCTACTAATTAGGGTTTTGTGTTAGGAATAGGGTTCATATTTAATGTTCAATAACTTTAGTGAAATAAGGTAGCTTAACACCTAATTACATGTGATTGAATAACAAGTTTTGTGTAGAGGTTCAAACTCTCATTTAGGTTAAAGGATTGTAGGAAGTATTACTATATTAGCTTAATCAATCTATTTAAAAAAACAAGTCATCAGTGTTGCAACTTATTAACCTCTTCAAACCTTATATTAACGCATTTATTTCGCTTAGCTAATCATACATTGAAATATTTCATATATTCATACAAATTAGCTAATTATACCAAAATTACACTTAGCCTTGTATGTGTATAAGAGGGAAAACGATACTCGTAAGTGTTCTTCTCTATTATACAATGATGTGCAGACGACAGCTTGAAAATTCTAGTCACATATGTCCATCCAGTTATATCAATGATATCTATATTATACTGAATGGAAATAAGCATACGCATTGACAAGGAACAAAGCGTGAAGCTCAAGTTTATCGTCAGCTTAGTTGTGGGAGGACAAATGTAACGGCTTCTTTCAATTTTCTTATGTGAATACAAAAATCTGATGAATAAAAGTGATATTGTTTGAAAATAATGAATTGTTATACCACTCATGCCTGAAGAAACATTTGCACTAAATGATATACAATTCAATTTTACAGGTAATACTGTACAGGTACAAATAAAATATTTAATATATTTAAACATGTAGTTATCATCCATATTGTTTACAGTCTGTCAAGAATAGACTTATATTTAAAGTTGGCTATTGGCTTGTATATTGGTTTCAGAATCCATATTGTATTGAAAGTTTGATAAATATCATGAGTAAGGTATCTTTAAACTTGATTACATTTGTTTGAATGACAAACTTTTTGTAGTTTCCATACGTTCAAACTATCACTTACGTTAGTATCACGATCCAATTAACGTTTACTTACAGTTAACTTAACGTAACTTAACATAAAGGATCTCCTCGTGTGATTAAATGGAAGTGATCACTATGGAGTTAACTTAACGTTACTTGCAGATAACTTAACGTAAGAGATGCCCTTGATGTTCTTTTACTTTAAGTGAACGACACTTGAAGGTTATCACGTGATCTAGCCAGCCAATAATTATACAAGTAACGTCAACAGGGCTATTTAGTAATTCATTTGTTGGCTTTAAGATCAAGGTCTACTCTTTAGCTCATGTTCTAGTGATCAGACATTGAAACAAAGTAATTAAACTAAAATAAGAATGCTAAATTTATCAAAAAAGTTTAGTAATAAATATTTACTATATCTATTGAAAACTGTAAACACTCACAAATCATCACTTTACAAATAGTAAAAATCACCGATCATACTCGAGAATGCAGATGTTTGGCTCGAGTTGTTACGTTAAGTTACGTGAATCATGATCACACATCTGTTTTCTTAAGTTTAGTTAACTTTAAGTGAACGCTACGTTAAGTTAACGTTCGGTTGATCATAATCCCGGTTTAAAGTAGGCTCTTAGAAGGTATTATTATAATACCTGTTTAAAAAAAATTCAGTTTGCTCATATTTTGTATATTGCTTTCAGAAACCATATTATATTGAATTTTCGATAACTATAAAGAAACACGTTCGCTGAAATCTATAGTATATTTGTTTGAATGATACTCGTATACTTTTTGTTAGAAGTCTTACTTTCAAAATATAATTAAGGTTATAAGCTTGTAAGAAGGACGCTATCTACTAAGCCTTGATTTTAGTAGGAATCATAATCTGTAAGGCTTCATTTCGTACAAGAATACTGTAATTTATTAGTATTTTGGTAGGATAAAAGGAGATATAGACCGTAATTAGAAATTCCCTTCTGAAAGGTCTTTTATCCTACTTAAACACTACTATAGGGTTGGATTCTGGTACGAGATAAATCCTTCCAAACAAGCTTTCTTCAAAAATAATAGTGTATATTAGTCTCCGTCAATTTATTTAAAGAAAAAACTTATCGTTTTTGTACTTTTGAACTCTTCAAAGCTTTTTCTAACAAATTTATTTCATTTAAAAAGTACACATAGTTGTATCTCACATATTCAATCAAATTAATGAATGATGTCAAAATGTCACGTTGCCTTGTATGGGTGTAAAAGAGAAAGAGATACTTGAAACTTTCCTTCTCTCCTAAACAATGGGAGGGAGACGACAGTTCGAAAAATGTCAGCCACAGATGTCCATTCAGTTATATAAAAGAGATATGAGTTATACAAAAATCATTGCGTATCCTTGTATATAAGGACCCATCAAGATAACCAAATAAATCTTAAAATTTGAAACTTTTCTGTGGGAGTTGGAAAAATGGTGGCATGGAGGGGAATGGGTAGCTCAATATTTCCAAAACTAATACATTCAATTACCTCTTCGTGTGTTAGAGAACTTAAATTCGTTAAGCATGTATGGGAACCAAAACCAATAAACATTTAAATAATAATAATAATAATTTAAAATGACATCCTAGAAATTAGTGATGATGGACTATAATATAAAAACCTTTTGAGATGAGATATAAAATAAAGAAAACTCAGATTGGCAGAGATAAATCAATCTCCAAATAGCCAAAATAATATTAAACTATAAATTTTGCAAAGTGAGTTGGGAAAAGAGGGTTGGGGGATGGGGCGTTTCTAAATCATCAAAACCAATAGAAACAACCTCTCAATACAATATGATATATAAATAAAATTTAACAGGCTGGTAAATGCACAATTCCAAATAACTATTGAGTCTGAACATTTAAAATCTAACTCCAAGAAATTAAAGGGGTGGGGGGGGGGGGGGG